>JANBQQ010000017.1:92052-112708 GCA_027577275.1 Coemansia sp. RSA 988 | reverse complement strand
TTCTTGGTGCTCTTCTTGCGGCGCTTGATGGGTTTCTTCGACTGATCAGCAGGAGTGAGGGCAGCAAACGGCCAATAGAATGCGCCAATCACTTGATTGACCCATCAGATCAATTGTTGCGGTCGGTCGGTAGGACCAAAGCTTAAAACAAATTATATATAAAGGATAACAATAGATATATCACGGTCCAAATACCGGAGGTTGGGGTATGAATTGATGGAGTATGCAAGAAAATAATGTAGGCTAGACTTATTTTATCCAGCATTGTCCATGGCCAAACATTAACAGGCTAAAATGTGTAAAAATAACATATATTTAGAAAGAGAATGCTAATCGGGAGTGGTAGACTGGATCGTTAAGTGTTACAGTGTCTATCTTTGTCTGCCGCTTGTGCTTGTGCCAACATAGATTTAATTGTACTGTCATCCATTTCTTGCACCATTCTGTAAAACGCAGATGGAGGTGCTACAGACGAGCACTCGTTAGCATCCAAGGTAGATGTGTGCATATGCCGCTCAAGTAGGGAGAGTGGCGTGCCAGACTCGACGACTTTACCACCATCAATGACATATAGCCTATTGTATGCAATGATTGTTTGTAGACGATGTGCTATGCTGATCACCGTTATTTTGCAGCTGGATGAAAAGATGATACGCTGTATTGCGTTATCAGTTTCTTGGTCAACGTTGGCAGTAGCCTCATCGAGGATCAGCACTCTTGGCCTGCGTAGCAAAACTCGCACAAGGCACAGTAGCTGGCGCTGCCCAACTGAGAGGTTTTCGCCACCCTCTTGAACGAGCATTTCCAATTTCGCAGGGTGTTGAGTAGCCAAATCGTATAAATGCACAAGACGCAGATGCTCCCAGATGTCAGAATCACTGAACTCGTGGAATGGGTCAAGGTTTGTCCGCAATGTTCCTTCAAAAAGGATGGGGTCTTGCGGTAGTAGTCCTACGGATTTACGCAGTCTTTCCAACGGTAGTATCTGTGTGTCAACACCATCAATAAACACTTTGCCATGTGATGGCTCGACTAAGCGGAATATTGCAGATACAATGCTTGACTTTCCAGCGCCAGACCGCCCTATAATCCCAATTTTTTCGCCATCATACACTTCCATATCAACTTTGTCAAGAGACAAAGGTAGTCCAGGACGATATTGCACAGTGAGTCCGCGAATGATTATTGTGCCTCTTTCTGGCCATGAGCGGCTCGGGGTGCGCATACTGATAGGGGCAAGGTTTGTGTCATCTTGATTAGGGCGTTTATTGCTCCTGGCACCCGGTTCCTGTGTCAGCGAAGTAGCATAGTAATCGATTCGCTCGACAGAGCTCATATTGTTCTGCAACTCTGACCACCCACGGCCAGCATAAGTTGCATATGATCCCATTTGAGTTGCCTGGACGAGCATCATCCCAACAGCAGCCGCATCCCACCTTAATGGCTGGGCAACAATAATAAGGCAGATAGCCAAAGTAAGAAGATGACTTAAAAAGTCAACGCGCAACCACACCCAGCTTTGAGCCGCTAGCGAGTACCAGTGCGGGCGGTTTGCGTTATCAAGTAGCTGTTCGGCAAAATGTATATATCGGCTTTGTGATTTATATACTCGAATAGTAGCTAGCCCCTGAAGGGTTTCGGCGTAGTGAGCATAGAGTGGAGATCTCGCGATGGCAGCAACCCGTTGTATTTCGACAGACGTGCGTAGATAAACATAAACCAGACTCCAGCTCGCAATAAGTAGTGGAGCGAGTGGAGCAAGGAATACTGGAACGACAATAGATATAGTTACAAATGCGCCAATCGAGCGGCCAATATTTTGATAGAATTGGCGAAAGAAGTCACACAATGCCATGTCAAGCGAGTCGATATCACGGGTAAACCGGTTAAGAATTCTTCCTAGTGGTGTAACATCGAAGAACGACATTGGTGACCTCAATACCCGTTCAAAAGCCCGCGCATGCAGTTGTTTTGAGCTTATATAGACACTGACCACTAGAAGCAAGGTAAATAACACAAACCACAAAAGCTGCAAACAGCCAAAAAGCACGTAGATTCCAATGTACATATTTGTATTGTCAGCATCATGCCGATGTTTCGTCCATAGCCGAATCCAAAAGTCACTGCCAACTCGGCACGCCTGTGTAATAATTAGGCTTAGCACAATTCCACTGAATAACATCATGCCACCGCCTGCCCGTATATAAGTAAGGTATGTGGACCACGATACTTGGCCTGTTACTCGCTCTTCTTGGCTCATTGGGTTTTTTGAGGCCCTAGCACTTTTTGCTGTCTTTTCATGTAAGCCTCGCGTGCCTTTGTGAGGTTTACAAATTTGTTGTGCATCCAAAGAAAGAATGCTGCAACTGCTGCCGTTGCTTCTGCTGCCGCTGCAACTGCTGCTTCTGCTGCTGCTACCATTACCTGCATTAAACGCCGGTGCTGTAATCTCAGCAATGCCTGCCTTTGATGTAAAGGTCAAAGCTGACAACTGTTTACTGTTAAGCATGTCGACTTGCTCCTGTGCAATGCTACTATTGTTGCTATTTCTATTACTAATATGGCTTCTGGCGGTTGTCTTTATCGGGGTGGCAGTGTGCAAGGAGCTATCAGCAGTGTACTCCATATCCACATCTGAAGCATATTTTGATTCCTTACAGCTCACAAATGATTTATACAGCGATGAAGTTGGACCATTTAAGGTCATTAGATCATTAAAAGACCCATGTTCCACAATGCGGCCATCGCACATTGTGATAACAAGATCGGCAGCAGAAAGATATTCTAGACTAGAGGCCACCAAAATGCACGTCTTGTGCACAAGAAGGCCTCGGATACAGCTTTTAAATATAGTCCGTGATGTTCTGATGTCTACTGCACTCAGGCAATCGTCAAGAAGTGATATGTCGCTGTCTGAGTATGCAGCTCTAGCAATGCTTATTCGTTGTTTTTGCCCACCCGACAATGTAACACCTCTCTCGCCAACAATTGTCTGGTCGCCAGCTGGCAGGGCAGCTATGTCTGCCTCAAGCGAGCAAGCTTCAATAACATCTGCGTATTTCTCCGCATCAAAGTCTTTTCCAAAGACGATATTAGCACGAATAGAGGCATTCATGACCCAAGGGGTCTGTGGGGCATAACTGAGTGAACCACCAAGTGAAACTGATCCTGACACACAGCGCATCTCACCCGCAAGAGCGCTTGCCAGAGAGCTCTTTCCGCTTCCAACTGGGCCTATAACAATAACGAGACTTTTATGCTTAATCTCCAAATTGATGCCGCAAAGGCGGAAAGTCTGCTGCCATTTATCATCTGGCGTGGTTGCTGCTGGATTGTGCGAAATTTTGTACAATTGAAAAGAATTGCTTAACGTGCGCAAATTGGTTTCAGACTTCTCAGGACCTTTGGTGTGTGGTCGTTGCTGTATATCTGCTGCAGACTGGGATTCCCATGTAAACGCACCGTCAGAAACTCTGACAGCTAAATCAGGATTTGGACATGGTTCATGAGCAGCCTCTAGCTCCTCCTCGAGTAATGCACTAGTGATTCTTTCCAGTGGGACTGTTGTGTTTCTGGTCTCAGTGAGTGCAGCTGGTAACCAACTTAAAGGCACCGCCATTGAGTTAAATATTCCAATTACTGCAAAAACAGGGCCATTCTTAAGTATCCCGCCAGCAAGCACATATATCGTAAAAGTCAATATTGCAGCAAAGACCGGAGAATGGAGAGCAAACGATATTAGGCTGTATCGGATTAGATTCAACCTAGCAATTAATGAGACCTCCTTTGCACGTATTCTCTGCATATCATCCAATATTGAGCTTTCCCAGGCAAAGGCTTTCACAACCTTTATCCCTTGTAATGCTTCACGAGTAACTCTTATACGCTTATCTGTGTATCGCATAGCCCTACCTCTCATCCGGACAAGGTATTTTGCAGCCCACATCTGAATTGGTACGAGTGCAAGCACCAACGCCCATCCCCCAATGCTAGAAGGGCCTATCATAAGAACAAGCATCACAATTGATACAACAACTTGTATCGGGATAGTGATACACACTATGAAGTTTGTGACGCCACGCTCTATCTGGCCAATATCCGTCGAGATGAGGTTAGTCATCTTTCCTAATGTAAGCCGCGATCTTGCCTGGGCAGATAGAACAAGTGATTTGCGATATATTGCGGATATGAGAGCTGACCGTACAATCACTGTTGCCTTGCCCACTTCAAAGAAGAACCACTGAAATGACCACGAGTATAGTAGCAGCATTGCAAACATACCAAGTACCAGCACATATCCATGCCAGTCCGGCGGGCCTTCGAGTATGTGAGTGATGTCGGCCTGGTTAACAGTATTTCTAGACTCGAAAGCGTGCTTTGCAGCAAGGCGCTTGCGTTGAGCAAATGTTGTGGTCAGCCTCACCAAAACAGGAATAAGCACTGGAGTTAGCTCGGTAACCAACCGTGCAAAAAATGCAATGTACACTCGTCGGGATACAAGCATAAACAAGACACGTACCAAGCTTGGTTGTGGGTTGTTTTTAATGCATGTGTTCTGTGAGGCTTCTGGTCGTGCTCCGCACATGGGCCTTTGTAACCTAACCGTTGCTTGTACCCAGCGATAGCAGGATCCAATGAACCGCGAAAGCTTATTCTGACTATTGGTATTTGAGGAATTGGTGCGCTGTACTTCTTTTGCCCACAGCTCTTTAAATTTGACAGCAATCGAGGCTGAACTCATTTCATCTCCGATGCCAATTTCGGGTAGCGACTCTGATTGAATAGGGGCCCTCCAACCATGAACAATAAGTGGTGTAACCCAGCAAAAGAATAACCGTGATAACCATGATGCACTGTCTTCGTTACAATTTACAGCTAATGGCATGGCCCCTACAGGATCCTCTTGTTGGTTACCATGGATTTTTCCTTTTGGTAAGTGTGCCATTCCTGTTAATAGCAAATACAAATAGTCGCGCCTAAATCCTTCGATTGGGGTTTTATTATAATAATTCCACCTATATATCCAAAAGAAAAAAGAGCGTGACTAGGTCCTGTTTTACAAGAACAACAGGTTTTTGATGTGGAAGCGCTTACAAATAGTATTGACAAATGCTGGGCCGCTACCAGTACCATCACCACCAATACTACTACTCGCAAGTGTCCAGAATATAATGTGCATATATGTAACATCACGCGATTGCACTTGCGATATATTGTTAGTACATGTTACTGCCTATAGTTATTTATCGAAAATTTAGTTAGAAAGTAGCGTGGCTTAGGAGCCACCCAATCTCCAATGCCGACATTCTGAATAAAGATCAAGCAGTAGAAAGCAAGAGTGTGGTCTGGATGGTGACACTGCTCCAAGAGAAGGCAAAGTGGCCTATGCCTTTAGGTGGTTGGCGTGGAAACATATGTGCTCCTCCATAAATGTCTGAATAAACCAATATGAATGATCGTAGCCTGGCTGCATACGTGCCTCAAGCTTGGTGAGACATTTGTTACTTTCCGCAGCGATGATAAAGTGCGATGGCTGAAGCTGCTTGCTGCTGTAGAATTTGTCGTCATCGCCCTGATCAATGAGAATATTCAACTCTGGCCCATTGTAAGTTCTGGCTAGCTCTGTCGCATCGTACGCTGCCCACGCTTCCTCATTTGAGCCCAGATATGCCGCAAATTGCTTCCGACCCCAGCCACTGGTAGATGGGTGGCAAATGGGCGCAAAGGCCGACACACTTTTGTAGTGGCCTGGGTTGCGCAAAGAGAGAACCAGCGCGCCATGGCCACCCATCGAGTGGCCAAATACTGAAACGCGAGAGCTATCCACCGAAAAGTTATCGTAAACTAGTTGCTGGATTTCTCGTTGAACATAGGTATACATGTTGTAGTTTGACTTCCACGGGTCCTGAGTCGCGTCTACATAAAAGCCAGCACCGGTGCCTAGCTCCCAATCATCGTCCTCCCCCTCGATCCCAGTGCCGCGAGGACTAGTGTCAGGAGTAACCAAAGCAATGCGCTCCTTGGATAAGTGTGGTAATGCTCCGCCCTTAGTCATCATATTGTCCTCGTTGCACGTTAGCCCAGAGAGAAAGAAAAGAACAGGTACCATCTCCTGGTGTGAAATTGCAGTGTCTGGCAGGAAGATATTAAAGGTCATTTTGCAGTTCGTAGACTGCGATAAATGACTATATTTGCGCATCTCGCCTTCAAAGCATCGACTTGTTGATACGAGTTCAAGATTGGCCATGGTTCAAATGTGTATGAGCTTTGCGAAACAAACAAAATAAATAAATTGAAAGTCAAAGAGAAGAAGGTGGTAAATGTTTGGTTTACGATTTTCTTTTTTGATAGTCGCAAGCGCAGCAGGAACGGAGATCAGCTAGCTGCCCTGGTTGCTTGATAATGCTGACGACGGCTGCCATCCTTCAGGGCTATAGCCCTGACCCGGCGCTGATTTTTGAAACTGCTGTTGTTTGCGACTCTGGGCAGGTGCATTTTTTGTGGAGGAGGTAGAGACACGAGTATCATTTAGGGCCAGCCTTTGCACGTTTCCTGCCACTCGTTCTTGGCGCCGGATGTCCTGAATCAGCTCGGCAACTGTTGGGGCTTGGATACGTGTATGACGCATCCATGCCTGCCACTGTACAGGTATGATCTTGTCGTTATACTCGCCGACTGTAATGTTCTTTCGATAGAGCACTTGTCTCCGCGAGCGGTAGGCGCCGCGCACTAGACGCTCAAAGTACAAATTCCCATCGAGATCGGTACCAGCAAGCACGTCCTTTCGCCAGGGAAGACGCAATGCCTTCCACCACAAATAAACCGGACGAAAAAATGCCATTTCCAAGACTTTGCTAGAATTGCTTCCGATTTTTTGGAATTTGGCTAAGTTGATTTATTAAACCACCTCAATGAGGACAATGTGATATGGGCAGAACCGTGCACAGTTTTGCAGACAAAGGCAGGTAGGTTCTCTGTGGGCCCACATTTCTGGGTTTCTCACCAGATGCTACAGTTGCTAGGTATAATACGGGCATATGTCCCACGTTAGCAGGTGTGACGAGGAACAAAATTAACCTTGAGATCAATTGGAGAGATCAGCCCAGAGGTGGTAGTAAGGGGCTTGGTCGCAAACGGGCTATCGCTGGGCAGGGTCCAGGTAAAGCGATGGACAAGCAATGCCAGAACAATGCGCTGGGTGAGCATAGCAAACTTGTGGCCAATGCACTTGCGACTGCCTTCGCTGAATGGTGTCCATGTGAATGGTACATTTGCATTTGCCTCTGGATCAGCGCCATCATCCTTGAAAGGGGGTTCCCGGAACCGCTCTGGGATATACTTGTCAGGGTTTGGGTAGTACTTGGGATTGTTCTGTAAAGCCCATAGATCTACCATCACCCACGCCCCCTTTGGCAGAGTGTAAGGGCCTAGGCTTACTGGCTCGGTGAGCTGGCGGCGAACGTCCGAGACGGTGGAGTTCTTCCGCATCGACTCCTTGATAAACATGTCCAAATCTACAAGCTCGGCCAGCTGCTCATCGGTTGGGAATGCATCAGGAGCGTCACCAATCACACCGATCACCAGCTCACGGGCTTGCTGCTGCTTGTCAGGGTGGCGTGCCAATTCGGCAATAAGATGGCTAAGGCTGTATGCGGTGGCATCGTGGCCAGCGACAAAGAATATGATGGTGTTATTGCGAAGTTCTTCCGAGGTCATTGTCGGCAGTTGCTTGCCATTCTCGTCAAATGCGCCGTGAATCTTTGTCTGCTCGTGCGCTTCGATCATCAGCGTCAGCAGATCAGCCTTATTTCGCTCACTGTCGCCAAGCTTCTCGCTAGCAGAGAGCTCTGCGCGCTTGGCAGTGATTGTTTGTTCAATGAATGTGTGGAACTTTTTTAGATTAGCAAACGATCGAGCGCGCCTGCCAACGGGATACTTGTCGAGTATAGGAAATACCAAGTACAGGGGCTCAATGCCAGCCTCAACAACATCCCAGCAAATCTCTAGTAGCTCCCCATCCACATTATCAAGTGCGCCAAAGTCCGTTCCCATGATGATCTGCCCAAGGACATCAAGTGTTGCACGGCGACAGGCATCTAGGACATCAAGCGCCTGACCTCGGCGCCTGATCATGCTCTCTAGCTTGCCAAGATGACTGCGGAAAGTCGAAACAGGCCAAGTGCGACGGAAGGATGCGCCTACAATGGAGCGATGTGCCTTGAAACGGTCACCGTTCTCCGTCATCAAGTTTCCGCCTGCTGCAACTGCCCGAAAGACATAAGGAATCAAGTTGTGCAATTCAATCTTCTGGTACACGGATGTCTTTAGATAAAGTTGGCGGGCGTAGTCGGCATTGTTGATCTTGTACATCCACCGGCCCCAGAGCCAAGAGCGGACAACACCAGTCTCTTGCAGCGCAGGGATGTCAACCTTGTTGCAAAGATCTAGACGACTTGGGTTAGATTTGAACGTCCAATAGAGCGTCTTTAGTGCGGGAACGTGTTTGACACCGCCATCGTTAACCTTTGGGGGAACAAGTAGACGGTAGAGCATGGCACAGGTCAACGCAACAAGCGTCAAGACTAGCATTTTTATAGACTGACTCTCGTATAGTAACTGAGTAAGCATGGACATTGTTAAAAGACTTTAAATAAGTAATAAGAGAATAGCGAAAGTCCTAGGCAGTTGCTTGGTATCTATAAAATGAATGCACTGGAGATAAGTCAGTATGTGAAGAATAAAGTGTTGTTTAGGTGCTTTTAGAAGTGGGAGAGTATGAATGCTATGCGAAAATATATAAAAAAAGCAAGCCCCGCTTTGGAACTCATGATTGCTTATATGCCTAGGCGAATACAGGGCTAGACAAAAATATGACACCCTTCTCATTAGAGATATATCAATGCGTAGAGTGATATAAACACTGTCTGCAGATGCCCGCTTTTGAGGCCAGAGGAAGAGTGAGCATGCGCAGCCAAAGAACAAAGGGCAATGGACGTTGTCTACAACCACAGGGTGGCAGTTGAATGGTGTGGGAAGCCTACTCGCGTGTGCGGTCAATTGTGCGCCTCCCTGGGGGCTATAGACCCTGCGGCGTGTGTAACACGTATATTTCAAATTGAATAGTGCCATGTTGTATAACAGTTCATAAATAATATTCCAAAAACAAGAGCCCACTTAAATAAGGGTATACTAGAATCTGGGCTTTGCGATGACCCTCAATCCAATCGGTGAGATAAGTCCGGCCGGAGCCGCGGGGGTCGAGCTCCAGAACGGGCTGTCGTCAGGCAATGCCCACTCGAAGCGCAGAAGCATTAGGGATATGGCAATGCGCTGCTCGATAAGCGAAAACTTCATTCCCACACATTGCCTGGAGCCATTGCTGAAGGGAGTGAAGGTGAATGGCACGGAGTTCCTTAAAGGAGATGCCATATCTTCGGCAAATCGCTCCGGCACAAACTTGTCTGGCTCGGGAAAGTAGTCTGAGTTGTAGTGCATGGCCCAGGTATCCACAGACACCACTGCACCCTTGGGCAGCGTGTAGGGGCCCAGCTGGACGGGCGCGGCTAGGCGGCGTCTGATCTCGGCCAGGATCGAATTCCTTCGCAGGGTCTCTTTGACGATCAAATCCAAGTAGCCCAGCTCCTTCAATTGCTCGTCAGAGGGGTACGCATCCTTACGATCGCCGAGCACGCCAATAACAATCTCGCGAGCTTTCATTTGGATAGCAGGGAAGCGAGCCAACTCTAGCACCACATAAGACAGCGAATTGGCAGTAGTGTCATAGCCAGCAACATAGAAAAGGCTGATGTTGCTGCGAAGCTGTTCGCGGGTCAGCGGCATAACCTGCTTTCCACGGTCATCCAGGACCTTGCCAGACTTTGACTGCAGATACGACTCGAGAAACAGCGTGAGAAGGTCCGCGTGGTTGCGTTGGTCATCTGTCAGCGCAGGCATGCCCTCCATCTCCTTCAGCCTCTCGTCAATGACGCCGTCGATGAAGCTGTGAAAGTGACCCAAATATTGCCACTGCCGGGCACGCTCACCGGTGGCAAACAGGTCAAGCCACGGAAACATATTGTACAGTGGGTGGAGCATAGCTTCGAGAAGCGAGTCGTACATTGCACGCTGCTTGTTGTCTGGGTCGCTGAGGGCATTAAAGTTGTAGCTCATGATGATGTGGCCCAGGACATCCAGCGTGCCGCGACGAAGCCACAGCAGCACGTCCAGCGGGGCGGCGGACTCACGTTCTATGACATCCATTAGCTCGAGCAGCGGCTTCTTGAACAACAGCGTCGGCCATGATCTACGGAAGGCAGGGCCGATCACCGCGCGATGGCCGCGATACGCGTCACCGTTCTCAAACGAGAACGAGCTGCCTGTGACTCGGGGACCGAGGTTGTGCGGCATCATTTTGCGGATCTCGACCTTTTGGAAGATATCAGTTTGCATAAACAGCCGGCGGGCATATTCGACTTTACTGATTTTGTATGCCCAGCCACCGAACATCCAGGCCTTGACGATTCCGGCGTCCTTCATGTATGGTTTGTCCAGCTTTTGAGAAACGTCGTAGCGACCCACGGCACCCTTCATCATCCAGCGCAGCGTCTTGTAGACGGGAATGTAGGGTACGCCGCCATCATTTCTCGGAGGCACAGCTAAGCTGAAGATGTAATAAATTACATACATAGCTACAGCTGCAACCGCAATGGTTGGGGCAATGTTTTTCATATGGGTAATATACCCAGCCAGCACATATGTCTGCTCCATTCTAAGGGCTTTATATGACTACCGAGCACACCAATAAAGATAATTATAAATGTAATAGCAATAGCAACAATGTAGTCGATAGGAGAAGCGGGAGCAAGATGGCGAACCAGAAGAAAAGTGCGTGGGACCTGCGCAGTGAATAAATGGGCTTTTAAACGGGAGATGGTGGCGCACACAAGGACGTGCGCTCGGGGGGAGAGCGAGTATATGATTTCTCTTCCATGGATGGGTTGGTGGTTTTTGCAGAACGTGCGTAATTGTCAGGTGGCATCAGCAGCGCAAGGGCCATTGTGTGCTGCGTTCTGAAGTGTAGAGAAGTTTTCAGGGCACTTCACACAATGGCACTGTCTAGTGGCCTATTCCTGAGCGACGACTATTCCGCTGATGTCCACCTACCCCGCACTGTATGCACTGTGCGCCCCTTGGCGTATTCATCCTCGCGCCATTCATCCACTCACCAATTTGTTTGTAGACAGGTGGAGTAGAAGAGGTGCCGGACATGTCGCCGACAAGATCTAAATCAAGCTAAGAATAGAAAGAGCCCTGCGTTCTTTCTATTCTTAGCTTGATTTAGATCTTGTCGGCGACATGTGCAACACAGTCAGCATTATGTCGAAGACATGGTGGCAATCAAAGAGCCAGCAATAAGATGTAATGAGATCAAGTAAAAAGAGATTAGGCTTTATCGCCAGCAACATGTGTATCTTTCCGTCGATTCTCAGAGGGCGTATCGGCGCGCTGATCAAGCGCAGACTGGCGGCCGCTGGCGGCCATGGTAATGTCTTCATCTTTACAGGCAGTATGCTCGGCTGGCAGCACACCAGAGATGGCAGCAGGTGTGGAGGGACAGCTGGCGCCAGCCTTGTCAGTACCAATGTCCATAGCCTCTTCGCGAGGGTTTTCGGAGGGGGCGCAGGTAGGGGCAGCAGCAGAATCTTGCGGGAGGGGACTGGCAGCGGTGGTGGCAGCGTGGGCGGCAGCGGAGTCGACATGGCGAGTGTCAGCGGGACTCTGCGAATCGGTTGAGTCGCCAGGAGCACGACTTCCAGCGTCAGTGTCCTCATCCTCATCAACCTGATCCGGCAGCGGGTGCATGCGCAGCCACTTCATACGAGGGCCGGTCCTGCTGCGCTCATTGATGGCAAAGCCATAGATCTTGGGGGTGTAGAGCGAGGGGGGCTGTTCGGGGATTAGCGAGGGGAAGGCCTGGAAGAACATGTGCGGAAAGGTGGTTCCAAAGTAGGCACCGTCGATCTTCTGGTAGCGCGAGCTCGGTGGAGAGTAGATGTCGAGACACGAGGGGCAGAACAGCTTGACAGGTTCGTAGTCAGGCAGGTCGTTGCGGCCGCAGGGAACGACAAGGGCGCCGTCGCAGCAGTAGCGGGGACAGACGCCAAAGTCGGCGTTCTCGTACTTGTCGGCCATCATGTGTAGGCCGTTGCGGGTCAGGATGTAACGGGCGTGGATCAGGCCATAGAGAACCTCGGCGCTGCTGTCGATGGTCTCAATCTTGTTCGCGTCCAACGGGTCGTCGTTGTCATCCTCGATGTCCAGAATCATGTCTAGGGCCTCATAGTAGAAGTTGATGGAGTACTGGAGGCCAGTGAGGTTGAAGTCGTCCTCGATAAAATCTTCGGGGACTTCGCAAAAGTACTCGTGGCCCTTGAGGGAGCAGAACCATGAGATCCAGGTAAGGTTAGCAGAGTCGTCAGAGGCATAAGGCTCCTCGTCAAAGTCAGACTCTGTGTTGTCGAGGCCAGAGTGGTAGAGGCTGCTGTGGAGATCGACGGACAGCGCGTCAGGGGTTTTGGGCTCGGCGTGGGAGGACCCGGCAGGCTCAGCCATTGCAGAGCGAGACACCTGTTAGAGCCACACGTGCAGGAAAGCGAGGGCTAGATTTGTTTAGCAATGGAGATAGTGTATGCGAACCGACTGTTTCGTAGACAGAATGCAGAAAGAAGAGAGATGTGACAGGAGCAGGATTAGTAAATTGAAGGAGAGGCATTCGTCAAAAGCAGATTTATGATGATTAAGTTGTGTTATTAAACCCTTTAATAGGGACAATGAGATATGGGTTGGATATTGGCCACTTGCAGATTTCAGACGTCATGAATGATCTGGGGAGGGGGCAGTGACAGCAGAAGGGACAGGAACAGGGTTGGATCTTTTTCGGAACAAGAGGACACTCAATTGACCATTTTTAAAGCAACATGGACACGACTACAAGCGAACATTCAATTGCAGAAGCGTCAAGCGATATGGACGCAGGACCAGAGCGCAGACTGAGGTTTTTGGAGGACTGGGCAGCCGAGCGCAGATACCGACAGCGATTGGACTCAGAGGCGTGGGCGGAGATGGGGACAGGCGCAGGTGCTGATGCAGACAAACAAGCCGAGACAGGCGTAAATACCCAGACAGGCGCCGAGGCGGGGCCAGCCGACCCACCACAGAGCTACGCAGACTATGTGGTGTCGCTTACGTTTGAGACAAGGCAGGGCGACGGGAGGCGGGAGGCAGACGAGGCGGCAACGACAGAAGCAGTGGAGGGGGTGGTGCAGCGACTGGGGGAGGCGGGACTGCAAGTGGAGGTGCGGGCAGGGCTGCGTGCGCAGCGGCGGGCGGGGGCAGCTGAGCTGGAGGAGACGGCAGGGCACGTACTGGTGTTTGTGCGGTGCGGGCGCGGGCGGGTGGAGCACGAGTGGCGAAGGGAGCGGCTGCAGGACTGGCTGGGAGGGATGACGCTGGTACGGGCGGCAGGGGCAGGAGCGGCGGAAGCAGTGGAGGTGGACACGGAAGCGCAGGCAGACGCAGGGCGGGTGGCGACAGCGAGCGCGGCGGAGCTGTCGGCGGCAGAGCGCCAACGCGCAGTACGGCAGCTGGTCGTGGGGGCAGGAGAGGGCAGGGCAGGGGTGGAGGAGGGACGGGTGGGCGCGTGCAGCGTGACAGTAGTAGCGCTACACGATGCTGGGTTCAACCGGCGGTGGTTGCGGCACTGGGCGGCGGCATGGCTGATGGATGCGCGCGGGCTGGGGCGGCTGCGCGCGCATTTTGGCGAGGAGGTTGCACTATACTTTGGGTTCTTGCAGAGTTATCTGGTGTGGCTGGCCTTGCCGGCGGCGGCGGGCGCGGTGTGGTGGGCGGCGGGAGCAGCGTTCTCGTGGGCCTTCGGGGCGCTGGTGGCAGTGTGGAGCGTAGCGTTCACGGAGACGTGGGCGCGGCGTGAGGAGGACCTGGCGACCGTGTGGGGTGTGCACGGCGTACGACGCGCACGCACAGCGCGGCGACGCGAATTCCGCGCGTCGACATGGATACGCGACGAGGTGACGGGTGAGCGTGTGGGGCAGTTTCCGACAGCACGGCGATGGGCGCGGCGAGCAGTGGGCGTAGCAGCGGTGGCAGGACTATCGCTAGGAATGGCAGCTGCCATTGCAGCGATCTTCGCGCTGCAGATGGCTGTGGGCGAGTTCTACGCAGGGCCACTGGCGCAAGTTGCGGTGCTGGTGCCTGTGGTGCTTTTGGCGGCGGTGCTGCCGGCATACACGGCGCTGTGCACGCGCGCCGCAGCGGCACTGACAGCATACGAGAACTACGAGTTTGAGGCCGAGCATGCCGCACAGCTGACTGCTAAGGTCTTCGTGCTCCGCTTCTTGCAGGACCAGCTGTACCTGTTTCTGGCAGCCTGGGTATTCGTGCCGCATCGCGATGCGTTTGAGGACGGCCTGCACCACCTGTGTGCCTCTGCTGCCCTACGTCCACTGTGCGGCACGGCCTTGCGCTCCCGCGCTACGCCGGCTGCAGTGTTGGTACGCGACATGCTGACCAGCTTTGTGGTTACCAGCCAGGCAGTCGGTGCGGTGTCCGAGACCGTAGTGCCGCTGCTACTGCGTTGGTGGGGAGCACGCGGCTTGCGCCGCACCGCCCACCGCGGCACGCCTGCGTCCGCCGACGTTGACGCATGGCTGGCCTCCGGCTCTGTCCGCGCGCCACTGCATGTGCAGCGGCAGTTTGTTGCACGCGTCTCGCTGGAGGCAGCGCTGCCTGCGTACACCACGTACGAGGACTACGCCGAGATGGTCTCGCAGTTTGCTTGTGTGACGTCATTCTCTGTCGCTTGGCCGCTAGCCCCGCTGGCAGCACTTGTCAACAACTGGCTGGAGCTGCGCACAGACGCAGCCAAGATCTGCGGGGCCATGCGCCGCCCTGTTCCGTGCCGTGTCGAGTCCATCGGCCCGTGGCTCGACGCGCTGCGGTTTACATGCTGGCTGGCGGCCGTCTCGAATGCGCTGTTGGTCTACCAGTTCCACCCCGCCACCGCCGACGCCTCCGATGCCCTCGCGCTGCAGCATCTGGGCCGCACTAATCTGACGCTGGCACTGGCAGTCCTGTTGTTTGCCGAGTACGCTTTCTTGGCTGTGCGCTTCGTTGTTGTGCACGTATTGGCGTCGTGGCCTAGTGTCTTCGAGCGCATCACTGAGCGCGCACGCGCCCAGACTCGTCGTCGCTGCCTGAACCACTCCGCCGCTGCTCTGCACGCTCTTGACGCTGATGTCTCTGCCGACCGCCAGTCTGTGGCCTGGCATGCCGAGCTCGACCACGCACGCCAGCTGGTTGCCAATGCTTTCAAGTCCATGTAAAGCAGTCCGTATATGCCGTCACGTGCGGGGGGAGGTGCTACGTCATACCCGCCCCTGCGCTGGTGCTGCGTTCCAGGGAGACTCGCAGCTCCCTGGCACTGAACCCCGCAGCGGGGGCCTGTCCCCGTCTGCGCTTTGCCCGAAGATGCGTCGGCGGCTGCGAGACTGCGCCCCCACGGAATCATGGCCGTGGGGAGGGGTTTGGAGAATGAATGCGCTGTTGCCGCCAAAACTTGTCTTGGGGGGATGCTGCTGAACTTGACTTCTTTTCTCACCTTTTTTGCATTTTAAATTTAAGCATTTCAGCACTCCGCGAGCTTTGCTCCGTGCCACGTCAATCGGACGGGCCCGCCTTTCCCGACAGTGAAACAAACATCCACACCGCACACACGCCAGCCGTAGATGAAACGCCTGCTGGTAAGTTTTCTTCCCCACTGTTGGCCGGATGCTACTGCTCCCCTGCTCTGCTACTGAACCACCTTCTACTTATCTGCGCTGTAGCACCGCAGCAGCAAAAAAGGCGACGACGGCCAACCCTCGCCCGACGGACAGAAGAGGTCTTGGACGGGCTCTGTAGGCCTGCGCTCGCAGGCGCCACCGGACTCGCCTACCAACCATCCCCGGATCCGCCACGTGGCAATGGAGGGCCATGTGGGGCCGGTGACGCACGCCACCATGGACGAGATCCGGAGGGACGCCGCTGCCTCGTCGTCCAATCTCCGCATTAACTCTCTGGCGCCTTTGCCTCACCTCGCCGCCTCTGCTAGCATGCCTGCCCAGCCGCCGCCGTCGACGACGACGACTGACTCTCCTGCCTATCCGCCGCGCACGACCTCTACTGCCTTCGCGCCATTGCGGATTGATACTGCTGCACCCGTCGCTGCATCCGCCAATGACAGCGATGCCTCGGCTGCCGGCGAATTCTCCGCTGGTGCTAGCGGTGGCTTCGACTCGCCGGGCCACGCAGCCCCCCGTCCACGTGCCCCCAACGCGCCCGATGCCAGCCGCCGCGTCATCAGCGAGAAGATCCGGAATCTGGCCAACCGATTCAGCAACGCCAGCCTGCAGGATGAGCCACCTACGCCGCCCCACGTGGTTCGCCGCCGCCCATCCCACTCGCCTTCTGTTTCAGAACGCGTGTCGCTCTTCGACGGCCATGATACGCCGCCCGACCCGCGATCATCGGATATCTTTGGGCGCTTCGGCATGGCCTCCGAGGCTGCCCATTCGCGCTCATCGTCCGCCGCCAGCACGTCGATTTGCAACGCCATTGCGCACTCGTTCAGCCCCGCCGAGCCCAGCGACTGCGATGCGCCGCCACCACCTGCCGATCCGCTGTCTACCAGGGCCGCCGGCATCCAGCTCAGCTTCAATGCGCCATCGTCTGACAGTCAGCGCCTCTCTGGATATCGCGGTGTGCGCAGCGACTCCCCAGCTCGTTACCGCCGTGGTTCTGTGCGCTCAACCTTTGGCTCCACCGAAGCCTCATCCCTCTACGTCGACACCAACCACCCTACTGATGTGGAGCGCAACCCTGCTGATGATGCGCTGGGTCGCACTACCAGCGCTACCACCAGCCCCACAGGTACGCATGCTAGCAGACCGCCCTCGTTCCGCCGTCCCGCCGCAGTAGTCACATCAATAGCCGATATGCAGCGCAGTGCGAGCGCTGCTGGCCGCGGTCGAGCATCGTCGTACACGCCCATTACGAGCTCACCCGTGCCCTCGACTACCAGCGTTGACCCGGCACCCCCTGGCGATTCTCGCAATCTGCAGGTCACGACTAGCGATGATGGCACACTCCTCGATAGCCTTGCATCTCGGCTGGGTATTTCTGGCGGCAGTGCAATTGACAGCGTGCTTGCCAGTGCGGTGGCTGCAGATCGGTCAGTGTCGCCGGGGAGCAGTCGCCACGGGAGCTTTGTGAGCGATCGGTGGCATGCCGGCCCGGAAGCTGCGCAGATTGTGGAAAAGGTCGCCAACACGCTTACAACAGGGCGTGTTCTGCGGTCGCAAGAGTACGATCGTTTCCAGCGTGAAGAAACTGCTCTACGCGCGCGGTTCCAGGAGCTGCGCGTGCGGCTGGCGGCCGATATTCAGCGACGCGATGCGGCAAAGAGCGCAATGGATGCAAGCAAGTCTGGCAGCTTGAGCATGTTCAAGGCCAAGGGCGCTGCCCACGCCCAGACTGACGAGTACAGCGCTGCCTGCAATGCCGTGACCCGGGCCGAGATCGAGATTTCCGAGCTAAAGGCAAAGCAACAATTGATTGAGTCCGCCATACGCGATCACCAAGGGGCTGTGCTGTTGGCTGCCGTCCGGACGGTTGTGGGCGAAGCTGTCGGTGCACGGACCGCATCTGAAGCTGCTACTGCGCAATTGACAGATGAGACGCAGGCAGCGCGCATGGCACATGCTGCCGAGTTGGGATCGCTGCGTGCCTCCCATTCTGCCACACAACAAACGCTGGAGGAACATATCCGCGACTTGCAAAACAAAACCCACGACGCCCTGGCCCGCCAGATTACGCGGAGCTCTGATGCGTCTGATCCAGACTCTGCGCTAACCCAGCACAGCGCAGAGCTTGCGTTGGAGCGCATGAGCGGGGAGATGACTGTGCTCCGCGAACAGCGCCAAGAGGCTGAACATCGTGCGCGTGCTCTCGAGACGCGTTTGGATGAAGCTCTATTGCGTGCCCAGGAAGCCCGAAACGCGCTGGAGCAGCTCCAAAGTCAGACATCTGACGAGGCGGCGGTCTCCACTGCTCGCCTTGCCGCAGCTCAGGCGGAAGTTGAGCCACTCCATGGCTGCATAGACGCCTTTATCGAAGGTATGCGCAGCGTCGTTGCCCCATTGCGCGTGTTAGGCGATGTGCGCAGCTGCAACGAGAAGCTGCGCGCGCTCCATATCGGCAGTGATGCTTTGGCCGGTGTCGGAACTCCACCTGCCACTCCTACGCTTAACGCGCCAAGCACGCCGCCCAGAGAGACATTCACGCCCGACATGCTTGCTGTTGCCCTGGCTGCCAGCAACAACACATCGGAGCCGTGGGACGCGACACGTGTAGGCGCCGCAATGGCGTTGGTTGTTTCGGCACTGGGCGGTTGCGCAGAGCTGCACACCGAGGCATTGCGTCTTCATGAGGCCCACACACTACAGCAGCGCGATTTGGATGCTGAGCGGCGCTTGCGCGAGGCGCAGGGCCTGGCCATTACCCAGCAGCGGGAGAAATTGACCCGTGCTAGCTATCTGGCCGAGAGCGCTGAGCAGCGCGTGCGCGAAGCTACCGAGCAGATGGCTGCCACTTATGCCGCCGCTGAGCAGGCCTGGGCTGAAGAGCGCCAGCGTCTCCTTGACAATGCTGAACGCCTTGCGCGCGATCAGCGAGATCGCAGCGTCGTACCAAACAGTGAGCTGCCGCCGGCTGTTGGCAGCATCGAATGCATTGCTAAAGAGCAGCCAATTGGAATCACGCAACCCTTCCAGCGCCCTTGCTCTGCAATTCAGCCAGCATCTCCTCCGCATCTGCGCCGTCGCTGGAGCTTCTCGACACTGCCCCACTCGTCGTCTCCAGCATCCACCGCTCAACCTCCATTTCCTCCCAGCACTGTCATGTCCCACATTGCTACGCAAACAACTTTTGGTGAGAGTGTCGACCAGATGCTTGCTGCCTACTCTGAAAAGCTCATGCTCAAAGAAGACGCACTACGCAGCCGCGAGGACGAGCTGGACGCCGTGCGCGCTGCAGCCATTGAGGTTGAAGCTACTCTTCGCACCGCCGCCACTGCGATGCATGCACGTCCTCTGCCACGTCCTCTGTCACCGCGCGCTGCCGCATCATGGTCGCTTGCCTCTTCTGCAACGCCTGCTCTGCGTAGTCGGTCCGCATCTCTCTTCCAGGGCCTACGCCCAGGGTCGCGTCCTGCAAGCTCGGCATCCGACGCCCCGCCATGTCTGCCACTGCGCGGACCCGATTCCTTTCATAGCTCATTGCTTGCGGTTGAGAGTGAGGCTGCTACTGCTGCTTGCCCTGTTCTTCCAAGTCGTCGGAGTGCTGTCGATGGTGTCCCTGCGTTCGTCCGCAGTCTGAAACCACTTGTGCATATGACTGTCTCTGAGACCGAACGCTTGCATGGTTGCATTGCTGATCTAGAGGTCCGTGCTCTCGATGCTGAGGCAGAATTGCAAGACTTTCACCAGCAGATCTCTCAGCTTAAGAATCATTGCGATCAGCGCGCACAGCAGGAGGATGCTGTGCAGCAGGACATTGCTCATGTTCTGTTTCAGATCTCTCGCCTCCGCGAGAACGTAGTCAGGCTTGAACGGGAGAAGGAAAGTTGTGACAAAGAGATTGATATGCTACGCCAGCGCTGCCGTGACGCGGAGGACCAATCTGCCACTCAGGTCTTGCAGCTTATTGTTGACCGTATCGGCAAGCGGAGCTTTGAGAAGCAGCGCGCTGATTCGAACGTTTCGTCTGATATAGCCTCTGCATCTACGCAGGAGTTCAAGATGCCTGCAAGATTTGCTGCTGTTGGTTCTGTTGCTGTCAGCCATCCCGAGGCTGCCGATATCCGCGCAGAGTTCAACGCACTCCTGCATCAGGTCATTGCCAGGCGCGATGAGGACATTGAGCGCATGCAGGCCCTTGTTGATGTCTGGCGCGCTGATGCGCACAAGGCCACCCACGCCAACGAGCAGAGATCCTGGAACTCTGGCTCTCGTAGCACTCAGACTACTTGATGGCCTGCCACAACCCAGCTCTTTCATTCCATATTTATTTCACATTTCTGCTTTTGCACATACACTAAGCTCAACCTCACTTGTCAGCACTGCGTACAAGTGATGTCTTCTATCTACGAAAAGTAATCTGGCTTCTTGATATTTACTCCGTATTCAGAAAGCGCTGCTGTCAGATCCTCCATGCTCAGCACCGTCTTGCGATCCTTACTATGGAATTTTTTCTCCTTACTCGCTTGCTGTCTGATGCGGTTGTATTGGAATGCATCTGTTGCCACGTCTGATATAAACTTTTGTGTCGCCAAGGCTAGCAATCGCTTTATGCGTACGTCGCTACACTCAAACCCCGCTTGCGCCAGGTAATAGTCTGTCAGCGCCTCGGGTATAATCGGCGCATAATCGTCCATCTGCACGAGGAATTCTGCCAAGTTCTTCTCGCCTTGTATCTCTGATCGCGACAGCATCCGTCCTGATGATGCGCCTGCCTGCTGCTGTTGTTGCTGCTGCTCCTGTTG
>JANBQQ010000017.1:14787-91952 GCA_027577275.1 Coemansia sp. RSA 988 | reverse complement strand
GCATCCGTCCTGATGATGCGCCTGCCTGCTGCTGTTGTTGCTGCTGCTCCTGTTGCTGTTGCTGCTCCCGCCCCTGTCCCTCTGCGTCCCCAGATGTGGTGTCCTGTGGCATGTTTGAGGAATCTGGTTGTACGTCCATCATGTGTTTGGAGGGATATTAATTTTACGATGCAGGCATTAAAAAACATCGTCTCTAATGTTCGTTTTTATGTGCTTGAACAATTTAAGAAAGGTAGTTGACCAAGAGTAAATGTGGGCATTATCACGTGCTTGTACTTGAAAATTTGCTGCAGTGACAAATTGGCACCTTGCCCACAGAGACACCAATGGTCACGGAGAAAAGCCACTTTCATTAACCCATGACTTTAGCCTTTGTGTTGGTTCAAAACGTATCCATCTTCTTCTCTCCTCGAGAAAGCGCCATCTGAATACTTTCCACCATTTTCGATGCCTAAAGAATAAAAGCACTAGCGATGGATGAGGCTCGGCCAATTTATCGGAGAAATCAAACTCTATCTAGAAATAGTGTTCGGCAGGAGCTTTTGTGGCTAGCAGGTGCATCGGCCCCCCTTGTAGGATCTTATTATATGCATTACTCTTTTGGATTCTTCAATTTGATATCGTTGGGAACATGGGGCAGCGAAGCCCTGGGCACGTATGCGCTAGCAAACATGACCTGCTCGATCCTGGCCTTTGCTCCAGCCGCGGGAATCGCATCCGCGCTTGACACGCTCTGCGCCTCGTCTTTTGCGCTTTTTGGCGGCGGTGCGCAGGTTGGGCTGCACCTTCAGCGTGGACTAGTTGCTATATCGCTGTGGTACGCCGTGGTCTTGGCAGTAATACAATTCGCTATACCTTCGATATACTCGTCCATGGGTCAGGTTGATGAGCTAGCTCTGCCAGCCGCGGAATATCTGCGCATTATTGCATTTGGCCTTTGGCCTTGGATGGCCTTTGAATGTCTTAGGCGATATGTTCAGGCAAACACTCAGATGCGCCTCCCAGCGATAGTTTTGTCTGTGGTTGTCCCATTTCACTTATTCAACAACTGGTTCTTTGTGTGGCGGCAGCCTGATGTTGCTTCCTTTGCTACCGTCGCCTGGATTACTGTTGGGTCTTATTGGGCCATGTTTATTGGCCTGGCGACATGTACGCTGTTCTGGGATGCTCTGCGTCCAGTGTGGAGTCTGCATCGGATAAAAGTGCTTGTATCGATGCAGTTTTACGTGCTGGCGATACCAGCAATGGTTGAATCCTGTGGTGAGTACATGGCTTTTGAGATTATGACGCTTCTTGCCAGCTACATTGGCCCGACGTATCTGGCTGCACAGGCTATTGCCTTCAACAGCATGTCAATGATCTACCAGTTTCCTCATGGGTTAGGTGGAGCTGCTGCTGTGCGCATTGGGCGTTTACTTGGGCAGCGGGATGCAATCAATGCCCAGTTCTCGGCAAGGCTGTTGGTTGTTGGCGGATTGATATATAGCGTACTTGGAAGCGCATTCTTTATCTTTTATGGCGGCCAGTGGGTGGAAACATACACACAGGATACCAAAGTGACCAGCATTGCGAAAAAGCTTATTCTAATTGCTGTATTCATAGAATGGGCAGATGCAACGCGTGGAATTGTTCCAGGTATACTGCGCGGAATGGGTAAACAGAGGAACGCGGCAGCAACCAACATTGGGTCATATTACTTCGTTGTGCTCCCATTAGCGATGGTTGCGATCTTTGTGCTAGATGCGGGCATCATTGGGCTGTGGATCGCATTCGCGCTGGGAATGACGGTCTTGTCAGGTTCCTACATTGTACTAATCATGCGAACTGACTGGAACAAGGAGGTCGATAGGTGCACTGCTAGGATCACCCCCGCGCTCCAAGATAACATCCGCACATATACTGCTAATGACCACGTGTAAATTAGCCCATATAGGTTTACTGCAGGTCAGCAGGCATAAATACGATTATTATTTACTTTATTAGAAAGTCCCACTTTCCGGTGCTTGTTGTTTTTTTTTGTTCAACATTACTTTGGTGTACAATTACTGGGCTATTAGAGCCATGGAACGTAGCGAGCCATTATCTACAACGGTATTTGGCCAGCGCTCCCAATTTGAGCGTGAAAAGGAGCGCCTGATCGCTGATATCAACCAAGAGATGGATGCTGTAAATCGAAATTTGATACAACTAAATCAAAATCTCGAGTCAGCAATCTCGCTGAGCACAAACTTTGATCGTATTGGACAGCTTTGGAGCGCGTTTGGCACAATTATAAACCCATCCGGGGAAGGTGAGCATGGCGAGGAGCTGGATGCGGATACAGGAGTAGATGAGCGAGTGGAGGATAATACAGATGAAGAGGCGAATGTAGACGGACAAAGTGCAATGGAGGAGGATGACAACTGATCCTGTTTTATTGTCATGGTCATTTACTGTGTTTGTGGGCTCGTTTTCTTTTTAAGCAATAGCAAAAAGCTTCGTGCTGCTTAAAAAAGAAAAGGCTGGTATTATAGGTGCCGCCTTGCCTTATACCAAATTAAATATTTTGTTATTTGAGCCAGGAAAAAGCAATGTAACTGTGTCATTACACGCTGTATGCGCAAGCTGGACTGCACATACTGAATAGGATGATCTGCTTGCATACTTGTTTGTGATGCGCATAACACGCTTATGCGTTTGATTATATCTTACAATCCTTATATGCTCGGCAGATCTGCAAAGGGGAGTCATTCTGCCAGACGTGCGGCGATGGTTGATGCGGGAAGTTGGTACACAATGCCTCACAACATGACAGACTTGTGAGCCGTGTCTACAAATATGCGCAAAGCAGCTGAATTCCGCTTTATGTTATGCCAACTTCTTTACAGCACGGAAATTGCTGTACACTTAAATACGTTTCAAGGGTGCCATTGTCGTCTCTTTACACAAGAATCTCAAATATATTGCAATTCCTCATTATTTACGTGCTGAGAACCATCTTTAGCTATACCTGCCTTGATTTGAATACTTTTCTCAGCTCGCCCCCTTGAAACGAAAAATGTGTTTCCATTGCGAAAACCGTACCCATCCCATCTGTAATTTTAGATGGATGTGTGAAGACTGCGGCTACACAACAGCAACCGAAAAAGAGATAATTGCGCATTGCAGGGAATTCAATCACAAAAAGTACATGTAGAGTATGCTTATTAGCCAAAATCCTTGTGTCATTAATATCAACTGTCAAACGAATACGCTGAATCTACATGCCATCACGAAATGTGCACATTGCCAGTTTCTAGCCTTTTCATCGATAAATATTTGTTGCGAAGGGAGGCTCGTAACATATACCTACTATTGGAACATGTACCACTCTGCACGCTTAAGTTAAAATGTTTTAACATAGATTTCCCCATAAAGAAAGGGTAAGATGCTATTGATGGTCTAAGCTGGTTCTTTTCGAATGCCTGGCTCGTTTCACGCCGTTGTGCGTAAGTTTATTAGAACAATGTCAACAAGTTCTTAACCAAATCTAAAAGACTATGTCTTGGTATAATTGTTCCTGGTTTAGAGCAGTGGTGACTACCCCGAATGTTTTTGTGTTTGTATTTTGGGCTTCTTGGCGCTCTTCTTGCGGCGCTTTGTGGGCTTTTTCGATTAATTCGCAAGAGACGTAGTATGTCCATGCTGGAGACGCTCTGGAAGTTTTTTTTTTTGCCATCAAGCAGGCTGAGTAGGATGTGACAAAGGTTTAGAACAGCAGCAGTATCTCGATTCCAATGCCCGAGGATGGAATGCGGATCGGGATACAGATTGGCGGCAGAAGCAATAGCAGATTTACAACACATCTTGGGCTTGAAGCATGTATTTATAGTTATATGAGTGCAATTCTTTTAGTCGCTTAATTGTTGAATAGTTTTATTTAAATAACCTCACTAAAGGTGTTGAGTGAATTTTAGTGTTTTCATTTTGTTACTTGACTGTTATATTATTTAGCAGAATTTGTTTTAATATCCCCTATATACATTAGAATCACATCTGCTTTCTGCTGCTTTTTTGTTGGGGCTTAACCATACGAAGCACATCTCAAGGAGGTAAGCAGCGACAGCAACAGCACAAAGCATATGTCTTGCGATTCCATTGCCCATGCATCTCCTAGCAGATTAGTGTTAAGATAATCACTGATCAGTGAAAATTGTAAATTTTGGTGTCAAGTCTTTAATGACTGTGCCAGGATATTTCTCTGTTCGTCTTCTAGCTCGATATCAAGTTTATTTTGGCCGTGTTACATATAACGCAATGCAGCTGACAAAGAAGCAAAGGAAAGCGCTTTTGTTCAGAGGAAAACTCGACAAACCGGAGAAGGAGGATCGCAAAGCAGTCTCGAAAACCACAACGATAGAGACGCCTAGCGACAGCGCTCAAGAGCAGACAGAAGAGCGTGGTAAGGGTGAGAATGAGACCAAGAATACCACACAAGCGGTAGGCCCTGGTGGTGCAGTGCGCTTTATTGTTTTTGTTGGAAATCTTCCCTTTAGCTCCACAGCGGCCGACTTGCGAGAGTTTATGAAAAAGGCAAACCCAATATCAGTGCGTCTAATGACAAACAAAGAGACCGGAAAGTCGCGCGGCTTCGCTTTTGTCGAGTTTGCGAGCTCAGCAGATATGAGATGTGGACTCATGTTTCATCACCACAAACTCAAAAACAAGAAGATCAATGTCGACCTAACTGCAGGCGGTGGTGGGAATAGCGAGAATCGTAAGAAGAAGATCAAGCGCCGGGGCGATGAGCTTGAGCAGGAGCGCAAGTTAGGTGATATTTCTAAGCGCCGAAAGCCGAACAACACCCATGTTACAATTACTAAAAGGGGCGAGACTAAAGACCATACTGCTAGCGCTTTTGATGAGGAAATGACACATGTCGATATAAAATCTGAGTGGAGTACAAACGAATCAAAGAAACCCAATCGTAGAAAGCGTGGGCGAGGATCGCACAAGTAAAAATGCTCTTGCATGGCTCTTTTTACAAATTGAACCTCGGAAAGTATGTATGTTCCGACTGAATAAAGACTTTGATAGTTAGTTGAAGTTAAGGATACAATGAGAAGTTGACCAATAGTAATTCATTCATAGCCGCTACTCTCGTCCAGCTTAGTGCGTACCAAGACTATTGGAGAATAGAGCGTGGGCTTGTGATCCCAACCATCCTTGATGTCCACTGAATGTTTATTTTAAAAAAAAAGCATGCTGCACGTAGCTCCCAAGAGACATGACAAACTTTCGCATCCACCCAGCACCGGAATATCTCCGAAGACAAGAGGGTATGAAAGATAGGTCGCGCTTTGGTGACTGTACAGACAAAAAGCCGAGCACGCGCAGTGCACTGCTGGAAGCACAGATATTGAGAAATGAGCGGAAGTCGCCAGAAGCAGCATGCTTTCGATTCACACAGACGTCTTAGAGCAGACGATGAGGCTTGCCCATGGTGCTCTTGATGAACAGCGACTTGACGTTCTGCCAGTTCTTCTTAAGCAGTGACACGAGGAAGTTGATTGCCAGCATAATGTTGCTCACTAGCTCATCCTCGGTCATCGAGACGTTGCCAATAGCGACGGCGAGGCACAGAACCTTCTTGAGCTGGAACTTGATCGTCGCACGCAACTCGTCGGCACGGGTAGAGAGGTCGTCGGTGCGGCTGATGGGAGTTGGGAACTTACCAGCCTTGTGCAGGCCTGGACCTAGCAGACGCGGAATCTGCTTGATCATCGACTCGGATGCAAGGAACGCGTCAAATGAGCCTGCAAGCTTCTTGATAAGCTTCTTGTTCTTGTTAAGCTTCTTCAGGTCGTCGGCCGAGCGGAACGGCATCTCCTGCTCCTTGGCACGGTCGCAGTCGTGAGCATCTCCGAGGATGCATACCGATAGCTTGGGGCGTGGAATGTAGGGCAGCTTGATGGTGCCCGAAAAGCGCTTGTCGCGCTGCGGGTCGTAGTTCTTGAGACCCACCTGCAGCTCAACCGTCTCGACAAACTTGCGTTTCTGCTCGCCGGTCGAGGACGCCAGGATCGAGCTGACCTCTTCGCGAACACGGGTAATAGGAACCTTGCTTCCGCTACACATCCAAACAAAAAAGGTTTGGCAAAGAAGCAATTAAACAGCGCTCTTGAATTAGCCAGGCAGGACTTTATACGTGAGCATACAGTAGGCAATATTCAAGCATCGTAATATCAATTCGCAAACACTGCCCTGCAATTCCAGCAACCAACGCGTCTCTGGCACCTCGCTCATTGGATTGCAGCTCGAGTAACGTAAGGGAAATTGGCAGAAGCTGATATAGTAACGCGTCTTAGCCTTCTCTCTCCATCCCATGCCCTGAGCCGGATTTATGCTATTCAACTTGAATGTGCGCATTCGAGAGTCAATCGCTAACTGCCCTGCCAGATTCCATTGATTTGCTTGTTGCTGTTGCTGCTGGAATTGACACCAAGGCAGACACATTGGCTAAACTCTGCGATCTGTTGGATGCGAATACCGATGCTGATGCGACTGTGACACTCTACCTCATTGTTGGATGGATTCGATTTTTTTGGCTGTGCTGTGCTGTGGAAAAGAGAGGGTGGATCCATTGCTGACGCTGGCTGGTGCTGCTTTGGCTGCCCAACGCTCACTAGCAGCTGGCCAATGAATGCAGATATGAGATAAGCTACTCTGCACGTGACTGGAAAAAATTTTTGCTTTTGAAGGGTAATTTGTTGGCTGCTGCAAACAACTACGCATCCACAGCTTCTGATTCTGCATGCTCAACGTCCACCAGTTTGATTCTGCGTTTTGCTACTGTGTTTGTTGAGCTCGTTCAGCATTTCCCAATTATGCACTTTTGTCCTTCGTGCACGAATCTGCTGCTTGTCGAGGGCGGCGCGGGACAGAACGGCGAAACATGTCTGGTCTGTCAGACGTGCCCATATATGTATCCGATTTCCAAGCCCTTTGTTGCTCGCACGATCCTCAAACGCAAGGAGGTCGATGATGTGCTTGGAGGCGAGGAGGCATGGAAGAACGTGGACTCGATTGCGGCGCTGTGCCCTAAATGCCAGCACGAACGCGCGTATTTTATGCAAATACAGCTTCGCTCGGCTGACGAGCCCATGACAATATTTTATCGATGCTGCAACATGACCTGCAAGCACAACTGGAAAGAGAACTGAGATAGTCTGTTGGATATTCATTATAATCTTTTTTTAAACTACTCCTCACCTCGAGAGGCTTGTAATATATTGCTAACAACATATGGCCGCTGGTATATTTTGAGCACTGGGCTGATGATTCTTGTCTTTGAAGATTGCCGTTAGATGTTGGCCGTGATTTACTTAAATCCTTCAACGCGCCATGTCTAGCTACACGTATTTTAGCTTTAAGCATATATCTTTTTATAGCAATTTGTATATGTGTTACAACTACTATTCCAATGGCACTTATATTATGAAAAGCTTCTGATCAGGAATTTGCGGTTCTGAGAAATTTGGTCAGGCCTTCCATTTGGTTGATTTTTAGTGCTATTATGTTAACAGCTATATCTGAGACGGCAATCGTTTGCCAACGTGTAAATACTACAACAACAGTTTAGATACCACTTGCGCTTTGCAGTGTCGCAATTTCAATGCCCGAGATCGCGACATAGATTGAAACGGGGATCGGTTGAAGCAACCGGGGCGGCTTTAGGAGTAGGCTCATAATGTGTTCTGAACTTATACGCTCTTCATTTGGAAGTTAGATACGCCTATAAAAATTAAAGATTTCCTTGGTATTAGAACAAAAGCAATACTCTCTCTATAAAGCAAACGATTAACTATTCAAAATTAAACTCTCCATATCAATTATCAGAGAAAATACTCCTAACGCTAATGGTTTTGTGGAAAAAATGCAAATAAAAATGAGGCTGACAGAATTGCTACCTGGTCAACTGTCCTTTGTTAGGGCTGCATAACTACACTGCTTCCCACGCCTGTCACATTGTCTACAACGCGTGGCTTTACTAATATTTATCGTGCTAGTTTGTGGCATTTTTCTGCTAAATAGTTGTTGACCTGAGAAATTTAGCATGATAATTTTGATGCAAAAGTTTTAAGCCTATAGCTTTCAATAATAAATATGAAAAGCTGTTGCTAGCGCATACTGTCTTCTTTATAGTACGCTGCTTGTTTTGTATCAAGGAGCGCGAAACATTGGTGCAATGGCAATGTGGTTACGTTTTGTGACGGCACTCTACAGTAGGTATTGTTGTCCCCCATGATATATGTTACACTGATGCGTAGCGTATACGAATGTGATGTACGCTTGAATAAAAACGAAACCAAAATGACAAAGGCCACATGGGAGCCTTCTAATAATTCTAGAAAACAATGTGTTATTGAACTAAGGAGCCCTCCCGTTGTTGGGGCAGGCATCCTGAATCTTTTAAGGAAACAAAACTATTATTGCCACTGTCATTCTTGTCCCGCACTTCTCATCCTGTTTGGGGCCGCATTAAAATGGCTTTCTCATTCACTGTCACTAAGTGCGCAGGAATGTTGAGATTTCCTTCCTCGCATAACAACACTTGTTCCAAAATAACATTAAGCTGCGCCTCCTGCATGTATAGGTTGAAATTTGCTTGATAATGGAATGTTTGTCCAAGCGGACTTTTTTGTGGGCGTATTTTGTCACTATTGGACACAGCTTGCCTTGCAGAAACTAGGTAATTCTAGAAAATCCCTTGCAAAACCAGTGCCCAAGTGGGATATACGTTGAGAAGCATCGTTAGTTTGCCACCAATATGGCTTCCAAAAAAAAATCCATGAAAATCAAGACGACTTGCTCTCCGCTAAAATTTCTGATGTATCTGGAGATTTAATGTGCTCTTATTCGAATATCTCTAAACATATATTTTACTTTTTAATATATTGAAACAAGCCAAAGATGATGGATGCAGAGTGCCAAGGTATCGACCATGATTGCTCATCCACTATGCCTGCTGCGCCCTTGCGTGCACATGATGGCCAGCATGAGAAGGACTTATTACCTTATTACGTTGCACCGGAGAAAGGGCGAGTAAGCTTGGTTTTAATTCTACTTGGTATTCCATTAAGACTAAGTGCAACAAACCTTCTTCTTCTTACATTAACATTTGTCTGGGTATCAACGTACGTATCCAGTCTCAAGGGGGGTGACCTATTGTTTATAAACGAGAACCTTGGTATCATAGGCGCCAAGGTGCTTGCCTCGGTATTATCACTTAGCTGTATTACTATTATATTGTATACGCGCCGAATCTCACGATACACCCGCTCTATAGCGGTGACTACAGTGCTTATTATATTTGCGTTGCTCTATTTATATGACCATGGTGAGCGGTTTGAAGAACACGGGTTTTATAATTTGCTGGTGTTTCTACTGATATTCATTCCTCTCAACATCACAATCGCTATACTATACACACTATTTTCTATTATCCCCAACTTTGTGACAGTATTCACGCTAACAGTTGTTGGAGCTGCCTTTACCGCAGCACTTGCGCTTAATCACTATATTTCCATCTTTGGCGATGGCATGCTTGATCACTTGCGTGAATATCCCAGTGAGTGTCGATGGCAGGGAAATAACTACCCGATATTCGATCTGCTTCCGTCTGGCACACAGAATTTTTGGGCTGGCAGTATGCACTGCAAACCCGAATCAAACAAAATAGATGCATCCATAGATACAAATGGATTACTGACAATCAACTGTACCGACAATAATATCCTTGTTGACATTCTACCTGACACACGCGTATGGCCTCTAAAGAAAAAGTCAAAGTGGCAGGTGTTTAACCATCATGTATTGGAAGAGACGCGCCGTGAAGAGTATACAGGACCACTGCAACTAGAGGATAATATACAGGCTGTAGTTGTGCGCTGCGGAATTAATAATAAAATTATAACTCGCGTCAGCCCTCGGGCCTCTGTGCGCCCTGCTTATACTCCACCAACGGATACCGATACGCGCCTGGCTAATATTTCGGCGCATCAGCCTGCACCTGGAGTGCCAAACCGACGACCAAACGTATTGTTTGTTTTTATTGATGCTACATCACATCGCCAGTTCTACCGTCGACTTCAAAAGTCAGCCGTCGCATTGGCAAATTTGAATAAGCCTGGAAGATCGGAATTGACAGAGCTATATCGCTACCATACACTTGGCGTTAGTACGGACAATAGCACTAAGGCCATGTATATTGGAGAAATTGTTCCTACTAAACCCAATCCACTTCCAATATGGGCATATTTCCGCGACCGTGGATATGTCACTGCTCGCGTTGAAACATCATGCGAGGACTGGACAAGGACATACTTGGGAGAGTATTATACTTCGCGCGAATACTCTGTTGGAAATCGCAGTCTTGACTATGAGCTTTCATCGCCATTCTGTATGCCAGAGTTTTATCCTTCTACAGGCAACGCATTTGGCAACTTTAAAGGCCCGTTCTCCATTACAGCACGTTGCCTTTATGGCAGATACGTGCATGAGTATGGATTTGACTATATTGACCAGCTTCGACGCGAGCTGCGATGGGGAGATGGACTCCAGGAACAGCAAAAGCAGCCATACTTTCTGATGCTTAACCTCATGGAGGGACACGAAGGAACAGGGGAGGTGTTGCGTACGTTGGATAATCGGCTTTCAGAGCTTTTGTCTGATCTAGACAAAAGTGGGGAGCTTGAAGACACAGCCTTGTTTATTCTTTCGGACCACGGTCTTCATATGGGCCTCAACTTTGCATTTCTTAACAGCGGCCAGATCGAACACAAGAATCCCTTCTTTGCCATGGTCTTACCACATTGGCTGCGTAATTTCGTGGACAATCAACCAGAAGCTGGACTACCCGTGAATGAGCAGCGTTTGACGACTCCCTTAGAGACGCACTATACACTCAAGACACTTGCTAGCTGGCCAATGTTTGACATTGCAGATTACAAGCGATCGCTATTTAGCCCTGTGCCTGCCGGAAGAAGTTGTTCTGATGCTGGAATTGGATCAAACTTTTGTATGTGCAAGGTCTAGGTCTCAGTTAAGTTTTTTATTACCACAGTCTGGTTGCCAATGCAAAAACTAGTTTATCTTCAGAGCAGTTAGCACAAATTCCCAATAAAGGTGAAGCAAGTTATATATTGCCGCTATAGCTACCAAAAATAATAGCTAAAATTGCTCTATGTCTCAAAAATATAGCATTAGCGCTCTTTCGTGTTGCCATATAATTATGACCATTTTTATAGAATCCTTCCAAATCTTTGTGGCTACATTAAGCTTGATTGTGGTTATGCTTGAGCTTAGCCCGAAGATAAGTACAAGATAGTAGATGTGACTTTTCTTAGATAAGCAGCTGCTCAAGCGACCAGCTGTTCGCATGCACATTTAGGAAAGAGAGTCTGGATTGCTATATAATTTAGGTGCCTCCAGGCCTACACGCCTGGCTGTCATTTCAATTCTTTTGCTCTCGCACATTTTCGGATTAAATGTTGAGATTAATTCCTTGTGTTTTCTGTTGTTCGTCAGGTAGGACAGCACATTTCTTGCAGCGCGGATGTTTTTATCGCACGTTGCAGAAGAATCGCAGGATGCAGCATTCCATTGAAGCCGAAGCTGGCTAGCCCAAGCGCGATTATTGCTAGCATTAGTAAACTGGCGGTTGATCTCGCGCAAAAGGTGGCGATACACGCGAAGCTGATGTTCTTTCATATTCTATACTAACAGCACGAGAAGAACAACAAGACAAATGTCTAAATGTGGTGATCAAGTATAATCTTTTAAATGTGAAAACAGACCAGTTCCAAGCGCAGAGCCTTTTAATATATTAAATACCTATGGGCCTAAAATTGTGATCACAAGAACTTTGCTAGTCGCTTGCTAGACTCGCTCGGCACGCCGCCACCTTGTGGATTGTAATTGTACCGGCCTTCAGATAGAGCCCACGACGGGACGTGTAGTTATTAGATACCGATATTGGCATCTTTGTCTGCTAGTTTTGTATACATGCTGCAATAAATCTATTGCAAAAAAGCACCAGAAGATCCATCTTCAATCATTTTCCAGAGATTGCTTCTGTAGTAATGTTGATCATCTGATTAACGTGTCTAATAGTGAAGATGCAGGTTAGTTTTTTTTTTTTTGCCTGAAAACGCCTTTTTTTTGTTTCAGTAGTCTTGAAATCGATGTTTGTACTTGTACCATCACGCGAAGAACAGCAGGGATTTTCAGCTTTAGCAAGGCACTAGTTAGTAATGAGCATTTTGGACCTTCAACCAGCTAACGCGAAACGACAGATAAGGACCCCGCTTACAACTCTAGCTATGGTTGTTACTAGGGAGAACACTGCGCGGAAGATAGAGCACGAAGATACCGGATGTATAAGAACCGTGGCTTCGCAGATACCAGAGGCGCTAGTCTTAGTTGCTAATATTCGTCGAGGGCGGCCAAAGCGGAATAAGCAAGAACAAATTAGTGCTGCGGATCGAGATACGCTCACAAGGGGATACCAGCAGATTATTGACCAGATTGCGCACGATGCAAGCGAAGACAGCGATGGTCGGCGGCGGCAATTTGTATGTACTGTTTCTGGCTGCGGAAAGGTGTTTTATCAACGAGCACATTTGAATATCCACATTAGGTCGCATACCGGTTACAAGCCATACGCCTGCCGGTATCCAGGGTGCGGCAAGGCGTTTCCGCAGCTCGGTAATATGAAGACCCATGAGCGCACGCATACAGGTGACCGTCCATTCGAGTGCCATATTCCCGATTGTTGCAAGGCATTTTCACAGCGAGGAAATCTTACAACACATCTTAGAAATGTTCATAATATTGCTACAAGGCGTTCTCGCGGCGAGACAACCTTACAACCGATTTAAGATTTATATTATTGTTGCACGTTCTCAGCTGAACACGCAGGGATTATATTTAGAGAAAAAGACCAGAAACATGCACAATGCCATTATTAGGGTTGTCACTGAGTTTTGTAAAGTGACTGGGAAATGTTAAGCACTCGCTAAAGCCAAGCCTCCCCCAATATTGCATTTCTTCTGTAGCTATTGAAAGGCCCTAGTTGGGAACTGTAGGGTTTGCAGGCAACATATGTCGCAAATGCCGGCATATTTATTTATAAAAAGAAAAGAGCAAGTAATTGGGTCTACATAGAGATGATACCCGACAGCTTCTGAATGCGATTGAGAAGGATATCACCTTGTTTAATCATGCCCTGGTACTGCGCGTTTTTGGTATCTGGACGATTGGTAACCACAATGCCGCCAACCTTGTCGATAACGCAATGCAGGCGTCCAGCGGCGACAAAGCGAGAGAGCTCCTCGTCAATAAATTCCTGCGTAACGCCAAATGAATCTGCCATTGACTTGATTGTTAGGGACAGGTAAGACTCGAGAAGCTGTGCGTAGCTGCGGATACGCATTTCGCGTGTAAGGAACCGGCGATGGACAAAAAGATAGCGCGACACGCTCAAGTGGTCGGTCTCCACACCGGCCAGCGCAACAAAAAAGTCTGCATACCGGCAGTCATAGAGTGAGCGCAGCATCTTGTCAACATTTGGAATGGCACCAACAACCTCAACCACCTCTGGCGCATCAATGACCTTTTTCTTGATTTCGGACCGAGTCATAACCACAGCACAGGCAAGGGCGCCATGGCAGATAAACTCGGACATGGGCATCAGTTCAGGACTAGCGAAGGTGCTCAGACACTCAATAAACAAGGTGCTGGCCTCTTTGAACTGTCGCTGGCTACAGTGCCATATGCATTCGATCGCTTTCAGACGGTTCCGGCGGTCCCAGTCGCCGCCCTTGTCAACCAGCTCGTGGGCGCGCTTGATCTCTTTCTGGATAACCTGCGGCTTGGAGTAAAATAGCGCTAGCCTAAGTTTTCCAAAGACAATATCAAGCTTCTGGTTAAGCGTCGTGGTCGCGCGCTGAAGAATATCCTCGTAAGCCGCATGTGCCTTCTCTTCTTCGCCAATTTGAGCTAGGAACACTGCCCTGTGGATGCAGCTCTCGTTTTGCTCCAAGTCACCCTCTTCTTCCTTCGCCTCCTCCACCTTCTTGTCTAGGCTAACAAGCTCCGCCTCGCTAGCTGCATTGAGCTCTTTCTGAAGTGCTGCGTTCTTCCCAAGCACACCCTCGGTTACAAGCTGTGCATGGAAGGCCGCCATCTTGTCTTGCTTAATTCCGTCTACAAGCTTCCGTAGCGCATCCTCGCGCTGCTGCGGTGTGCCATTAAGTGCTGCAAACTTGCTCTGTGCCAGCGCCAGTTCTGGCTTCTTGGCGAAAATGGCACCTTCTGACATTATGAATAGTAATCAGCACAAGATATTACAAGCTGCCTGCTCAAGGTTGTTGGTTGACAGGGCAAGATTCAACACGCACAGAGTTTGGAATATATGAGTTACAAATACGTCGAGCGAAGAAGAGATTGTCTACGCTGAATTGCGATTCAAAGATGCGCGAGGTGCTGACGCCAGCGCAAACACCGCCAACTGATCACCGATCAAATCAACCAGATTTCTAGAAAGTTAGCATGGCCGCGTCATGGCTACTGGTCTCCAGTGCTTGACTGTCGGCTTCACTGGAGTCGCTTGCCACCGGCATGTTTGTCTTTTCGCACAGCTGCAAGCACATACTGGCAGACTCGACTATCTTCTCCACTTCTGCCATCTCTTTAATCAGTCATTCTATTAAACCAATTTAAGAGCCAATACGAATCAACAATTAAAGACCATTGCCGATGTCTTCTTTACTTTGCCGGGCACAGGAGGCTGCAAAGCAATCACCGCAGCAGGCAATCGAGCTTTACAGCTCTGTTCTGTTTGCTGAAAATACTGACAATGTCAGTGTAGTAGACCGCGAGGTGGCACTATTGTCTTTGGCGGTTCTATTTGAGCGGATGCAGGATGCGGCAGCATTAACAAAACTCATCAATGACTCGCAGTCCTATCTTGTCACGGTTTCCAAGGCCAAGTCATCCAAGCTGATTCGCACGCTTGTTGATCGCTTCAATGGCATTCAGGGTGGTCTCCAGGCGCAAATAGGGACATGCAAGAGTATGCTAGAATGGGCGAAGAGTGAGAACCGAGAGTATCTACGCCAAGCTCTAGAGACTCGTCTTGTGTCGCTTTATCTTGATAATCGCATGTATACGGAGGCATTGGCGCTTACATCGCGGTTGCTGTCGGAGTTGAAGAAGCTGGACGACAGGATGCAACTGGTAGAAGTCCACCTACTGGAGAGCCGTGTGTATATGGCTCTGAAGAACCTTCCAAAATCTCGTGCAGCGCTGACGTCTGCGCGTACGGCAGCCAACAGCATTTACACGCCGCCTCCTCTTCAGGCTCAACTTGATCTACAGTCAGGTACGCTGCATTCGGATGAAGGCGATTTTAAAACCGCCTACTCGTACTTTTTCGAAACTATGGAAGGCCTTAATGTGTATGCTAACCCCAAGACCACCAGCGAAAGCGCAGAGCCATCTACCTCTCCAACCGCACTGGTAGCGCAAGGCGCCTCCACGGCCGCCAAGTACGAGGAGCAGCAGCTCCGTGCGTTTTCATATATGATTCTGTGTAAAATCATGACCCAGCAGCCCGATGACATTACTTCTCTATTTGCTACAGGAAAGACTGCCGCAAAGTTCCGCGACCAGCAAGTTGTTGCTGCGTTGCAAGCTGTTGCCAAGGCTCAGAAACAGCGCTCGCTGGCAGATTTTGAGAAAGCATTGTCCGAGTTTCGCAACGAGCTACAGTCAGACGAGCTCATCCGCAACCATCTGACTGCGCTCTATGATACGCTAATGGAACAGAACTTGGTGCGTCTGATCGAGCCTTACTCGCGAGTTGAGATTACACATGTTGCCAAGCTGATTGGACTCCCAATTGGAGTTGTGGAGAACAAGCTAAGCCAGATGATTTTGGACAAGGTATTTTTTGGTGTCCTCGATCAGGGCAATGGGTGTCTGGTGATATTTCCTGAGCCCAAGCACGATCAGATATACGAGACAACGTTGGATACAGTTAAGAGTCTCAGCAACGTTGTAGAGTCGCTGTATGTTAAAGCAGCTTCGCTTTAAGTCGAGCTCAAATGATTGTTCTATTTTTGTTTTCATACTCGGACTTTGTTATGAATGCAGACAACCTCAATTTTTGGACACGCGCTGAATATTCACAAGCAGATGTTGAGAAATAGGCTATGCATTGAGAAAGCCCTGCCGTACATTAATCCAAGTGGCTAGCATCTATATGCGCCGTGCATGACAGATGGCATTGGAGATGCACCATCTACTGCTTCACTAGTATATACACTTTGAGGAAGGCCGTGCTAATATATTTATCCGCACAATGGCAGGCGTGGCAGACTCCTCACAGGCTTCAAAAAGGGCGGGTAAGCGCGTACAGGTTCAATGTATTGAACAGCACATGCTCTTACCTACTCTGGCTTTCTCCTTCTGTGCTGCCTACTACTCTTGACATTCACTCTGTCCATCGGGGCCTGTACATCGGGACATTTCTGGAGAAGTGTCGAAAAAGCGCTTGCTTTATTGAAGGCCACAATGGAGAGATATTTGATTTTTTCCTTTCTTTGGACATGGGTAGGCATGTGTTCAGCGATATCACTTGGTGCAGTCAGAGGGCTCGTAGATATAGGCGATAGAAATATATTGATAGAGACTGGAAATATGAAACCAGTTATCACGCTTAGAATCCACATGCTGCTAGGGTCACTTGAGCGGCGGGGCGTCGATGTCCTATGTCCATGGATAAAACCAGGATCAGAGTTCAAGACATTTGCACAGTAAGTATACATGCAAAAATGAGAAAGATATTATAAATCTTGGTTCTTTCTTCGACGGAATATGATTATGACAAAAGTTAAAAAAAAATAGTTATAAAACCTGAAATAAAAAGATGCTTGTATTGCACCATTCTAGCTATGCGCGCGCGGCATATCTTCTCAGGGAGAAATGGAACTGTATACCAAGCTGTCTGGTGCCAGAGACAACCGGCACAGTGATCGACTACACATGGCACAATAGCTCGCCGCCCAGTGTGGGGTACATAGGACACAACGACTATACACGAATTATAATAGTCGCGTTCCGAGGGACGGCAAATGCAGCAGACTGGATCCAGGACTCCGAGTTTTCGTTTGACCCTTGGCCATCACATATGCCAGGGTCGATGGTGCACCATGGCTTTCTTGATGCATACCAATCGGTCTCCAGCAAAGTAACAAATGTAATTGGCAGGCTGGCGGCTAAATATCCGCTGTACAAAATTGTGTTTACCGGGCACTCACTAGGAGGAGCGCAGTCGGCAATATGTGCAGTGAATGTGTTGCATCAGAAGCCTGAGCTCAAAGGCCGGACACACTTGTACACATACGGGATGCCACGGATTGGAAACGAGGTCTGGGCAGACAGTGTGGACAACCTTGGGATTCCGATATACCGAGTTGTGTATGAGAACGACCTGGTCCCCCATATTCCATTCCAATGGCTTGGCTACAGACATTTTGCACAGGAGGTTTGGATACACCAAAACAAGACTGAGTTTTGTGGCAAAAGCCACGAGTCATTGCGATGCTCTGCAAGTGTAGCGCTTTCCGATTACAGCGTGCCTGACCATTCAAAATACGCTATCGCTAACTGGGAGTTTTCGGTTTAGTGAAAATGGGCAGAGAAACGCGAGTTTGCGTGCGGTAAGTGCGGGTCAATATGCATTCAAATTGCCAGTAAAAAAGACTAACGCTATCAGTGAGCATGACTTTGGCTGCAGAAAAAGAAACAATATCTAGATCTGATTCTTGTACTCGCGCAACACGACAGGGATGCTGGTGGTTGGAATCAGGCCAACTTCGGTTATAATCACCGAGACAAACTCTGGAGGCGTCACGTCCTGTGTGAGGTTTAGCAGACGAAGCCTCTGGTTAGTACGCCAGTCGCTCAGCGGACAGACATTGTTTAGCCTGGCCAGGGCTGCAGCTTCGGGAGACATGTCTCCCGAAGCTGCCCCGCCCTTGGCACCTTTTGCCTTTTTGCCCGATCCAACCAGCTCAGCAGAGGGGTAGCTGTTCAATGAGTTGCAATTATTCCACCGGGGGCGAGCCGAATATTTGTCACGAGAATAGGCGCTATACTCCATCGCTGAAAGTGAGCGGTCGCTTTGCGGGCCAACGGGCTCTGCATCTGGAACACCAACCTTGTACATAAGTGCATCAGGGACGCCAAGTTCGTTGTTAACCACCGCGTCTAGCTGGATGCGTTCGTTAAACTTGTACGTCTCGCATGTAACAATGACTGGTACGTGGCATGAGTGTGCTGACAGCGCTACCATGGCGGTGCCAGCACGCGACAACATGTTTCCATTAGCAAAGAACGCCTCAGCGCCCAAGAATACCTTTGATACGTCACGCATGAGAAGACTCAGCGCAGTGAGCGAGGCATAGGTCACGCCATCGCTTAGCCCTGTCCGACTACCACCCTTGCTCTTCTCGTACGCGTTGGTGTTTGCTGCCATAAGCCTTGCGTCCTCGGTGTTATCTGCAGGCTGCTGGTTCGAAAAGCCCGCCTCGACCAACTTGCGCACAAGACCGCGACCTTCGTTTTCCGGACGCGAATCTATGACAACCACGTGGAAGCGACGACCGTTATTGCGCGCGGTGATAAGGAGATTCCGTACTGCAGAGGATGCGCCAAAGGTCAGAACAACATCTCCGTCTTGGATCTTCTGCGCGCCGGCGTCGGCAATAATATCACCTGCGGCGGTGATGCGCTCTTTGATGTAACCGTCGATCTTTGTGATAAGCTGGCTCTTGGCCTCGTCGTCCTTCAGATCGTGCGATGTGTGGATGATCTCCGACTTGAGCCAGCGGATCGCGTTGGCCATGCCGATGCACATAGGACGCTGATGCACTAGAAAGTTGATTTGTGGTGACAAATATCCAGTGAGATGATACACAAGAGTCGTATGCGGCGGCGTTGTGTAGTCGGCAATGACATCGACGAACGCTAACATGACAGCCACTGTCCTAGCATTGGATCCAGATATGTCCATCGTGGCCATACGCAGACCCACTTCCTTGATCCGCGGGTGAACAGGGATGTCGACTGTGCTGCCAGAAGGCTTTGGAAGCTTGCGCTGTCCGGCGCCGCTAGCAAATGGCGGTATCGCATCGCGGAGAACTGCAGATGTGGGCTTCCCAGCGACGCCCGGAATCCGCACAACAGCGGGCTCATTTGCTTCTGCCGCCGCGTAGTCGTCTTTGGCCATGCCCACCACAACCTGGGGCCCTGGAGGAAACGCGGCGTTCTTTATTCCAGCATTAAAGGCGCTAGAGTCGACAGCACCATGTTCTGCAGCGCTATGGTTGGTATCAAGCGGATGTCCGTGCGCCAGGGCGGGCGCGGAGGATGGCGGGTGCTGGGGCAAATCGAGATGCAGATAAAGATACATACGCTTGTCCTCTGGTACCATGCGTTTATCCATATTCACCTTCGTATTCCTGCTCCCCGCTGCTGTCGCTGTATTCTGGTTACTCGCATCCGCCCGCTGCTCTCGAGTTTCGCGCCCGCTGCCACCTCCACCGCCCGATGTGCTGCCTTGACCCCTCCCTTGGTTTTCTTGCTTTGCAGCACGCTGTTTCTCCTGTAGCGCCCGCCTCTCTGCTTTTGTCATTTTGCTCTTGGTTGCTTTATCGTCAACCTTTATGTTTTGCATACCAAGCTCAATCTGCTTCAGTCTTCGACGCTCTTCCTTCTCTCGCGTAGCCTTTTCTTTGGCCGCCTCAGCTTCAGAGACGGCACCCGAAACGTCTGCTGGAGGCATTCTTTCTGGCTTCTTTCCTTCAGATGTATGCTTGCCCATTTATAACAGAACAAGTATCTAAATATTTCTAATTATTATGCTGATTGTGTGAAAAGAAAAAGGAAGCCCCATTGAAGGACCAAGACGAATAAATATTAAATGTCAGTGTGTGATCATATCGCTGGTTGATCATCCACATATCCTTGTATCAAATCCACCAATTGTTTGGTAAAGAAAAAAAAACAACTGGACAAAGCAGCTGGACACTCAATAACAATAGACAAACCTGTAGCAAAATGCAGCAACAAATATGTATTTCTGTCAGGCATTGAAAACAAAGTATCGAACCAAATGGCGTCAAGAGTTCATATTTGCAGGTCTACTGCTGGGCACATTGGACGCCAGGCCCCTGTTGAGCCTCTTCATAGTCCTCGTCCATGTCGTCCTCGCCGCCATTCATCCTCCTCTGGTGGTGTGAATCAATTTCCGATAAAACAGTTTCTTCCTCCTGGAAGCCCTTGGGAATACTGGGCACTGGTTCGCGAGCAGGCAGGATTTCCTCCAGCTTCTTGATGTTCTCTTCGGAGGTCCAGTTGGAGTCAGGGAAGCGCACGGAAAACTTGATAAACAGGTTTCCAGGGTCATGGTGGCGGTATGACGGCATACCCTGGCCCTCGATAACCTTAATCTGGTTGGGCTTGATTACTTCCCCTGGAAGAATTGACACATTCAAGACGCGGTCGTCCAGATGCTGTATGTGAATGTTACCGCCGGCCAGTGCAGTAAGAAGATCGACCTCGGCGTCATAGTGCAGGTCATCGCCACGGCGCTTGAAGCGCGGGTGCTCCTTCTCTTGCACAACAATGACAATATCTCCTGGGATAATGCCCGGTGCCTGGTCAGCCTCGCCCGGGAAGACAACCTTCTGGCCGTCCTTCATGCCGCGATCAATGTTGACTTCAAGCTGCTTGCGCTCGCTGATAACCTTCTTGCCGTTACATTTCTTGCACTTGTGGCGCGGATCAATCTCTTCGCCTTCGCCACCGCATCCTCGGCATTCATGCTGAATCTGTTGAACCATGGGTCCCATTTGGCGGATCTCAGTCTCAACGCCGCTTCCGTGGCATCTGCTGCATTGCTTCACAGCACCTTCCTTGCCACCCTTGCCATCACAAGTCGAGCAGATAATGCTCTTCGTAACTTGGAGCTTGGATGTCTTGCCTTTGTATAGGTCTTCCAGAGAAACCTTAAGCGCATGCGCCATATCGCGCCCGCGACGGGGTCCACTGGGTTGGCGGCGGCCGCCGCCGCCAAACATACCACTGCCAAAGAACTGCGAGAAAATGTCTTGGGCATCAACGCCGCCAGGACCGCCGTTGCCCTTGGCTGCTTTCTCGCCGTGCGAATCGTAAATTGATCTTTTTTGCTCATCCGATAAAATTTCGTATGCTTCACCAATCTCTTTGAACTTTGCATCGCTTTCAGGAGTGGGTCCGCCCTGGACCTTATCGGGATGATGTACAAGTGCTAGCTTTCGGTAAGCCTTTCTCAGATCAGCTTGGCTTGCAGTAGGTGCAACACCCAGTACATCATAGAGCCTTGTTTCTCTGACCATATTGAAATGTTAAAGTATGCTATGTAGCTTTCTATCTGTTGCCCGCCTTTAGCAAGAAATATGCGTGAAAAGCCGTGCGTATGTGTATGTTCGAAAAGTCGAGAACTGCTAAATAAAGTAGACACAATAGAATGACAGTACTTGCTGTTGTTAGCAGTTGCAGAAGAATTAAATTATAGAGCCTATGAGTAAAGTCTAATGTCGATAAATCTCTTATGAAGCCTTAAAATCACAAATTTTGGTGGCTAAAACTTGAATGGTAGCGCCAAAAAAAAAAAGCTAACCGTTGAGCCGTACAGAATTACACAAAAACAGTGCTAGCAAGTGCTAGCAGGAATTGTAACATCATATTTTGTGTTGCGTCTATTAAAAATTAAGCAGTAGTTGTCTACTTATGTTCTTGCGTACCTCTGAATGTGGAGTGAATTCCAGCAAATGTTAAAGTGGAAGCAAAACGCAGAGAAGAAAGGAAGAAAAAAATTAAAAGAGTCTTGTCCACAACACAAAGCGGAAAAGGGAAACACTTTGAAGTCTTAAAGAAATCTCAAGAAGGCCAGTGTGGTCGCAAAGAAGGTCATGGAATCTCTAAAAGAATTTTTCGTGTACTGTGACTGGGATTGCCTAATCAAATCACGTCGTTGTTGATACTGGTTGGAGCAGACCAAGCTCATTTGCTAGAAGCGCCGGCAGAACGGAACCAATCCCGCTCGTCTGTCGCTCCCACTGAGCTGCATTAACCCACTCTCAAATTGACTATTTGTAAAATTTGAATATTGGAGAACGGCATGCTATTCGCAGTCTAAGCACGCATCCAAGACATACCGGAGCGGATGCGCATGTAGTCAGGCATACCTTGGATGGGCCCGACGCCGACCGCGGCAACCTCCTGGTCCCAAAGGTGCTTGTAGGCAGCCTTGCGTACGGTCTCGGTGTCAACCGCATCAACCGCAGCCGCTACCTCTGCTGGCTCCATGCGCTTGCCGTGTGTCAGAATCTGGCGGCCAATATCTTCGGCCACGGCTGTGGTGCCGTCCAGGGTGAGCAGGAGAGATGCCTTCAGCTGCTGCTTTGCACGCTCAACTTCAGCTTCAGTGACAGAGGTTGACAGACGCGCCCACTCCTTCAACGTAAAGTGCACCAGGTCGTCGAGTCGTGTGACGTTCTTGGACGTCAGGTAGATACCCCACAAGCCTGTGTCATTGTAGGACGTGTTGAACGACATGAACGAGTTTGCCAGGCCGTTCTTTGACACAATCTGCGACAGGCGAGAGCTGACGTTGTTGGGCGCGCCCAAAGAGCGGTCCCAATTGCCGATAAGCGCCTGCAGCGTCAGCATGGAAAAGTAACTCGGATGCGTCCATCCGACGCCCTCGACTGCCAGCGCAATGTGAGCCTGGGGAATGTCGTCGTTGCGTACACGGATGTCCGAGCCCCAGAAGCGCGGGGGCGCGTCCTTGCGCGTGGCCAGTGCAACAGGAGACTCACCAGTCTTGAGCGACCCAAAGTGCTTCTCAGCAAGCTTGACCAGATCCTCGTGCTTGATACCGCCTGCGCCGACCAGAACCATGCGATCAGCAGTGTAGTTGCGCGAGATGTACTGCTGTAGATCTTTCTTTGTAATCGACAGGATGTTCTCGCGCGGACCCAAGATAGTGTAGCCCAAGGGGCTGTTCTGGAACGCAGTTGCATGCAAGTGATCAAACACAACCTCTTCCATAACCTTTTCAACCTCTTCTTGCTCGCGCAGAATCACGTCGCGTTCCCGCTCAATGGCCGCATCGTTGAGGGTGGAGTTCTGCAAGATATCAGAGAGGACCTCAACAGCCTGGGGAACATCCTTCTCAAAAGCTTTGGCATAGTACACCGTCTGCTCGCGCGAAGTGTAGGCGTTCAAATGCGCACCCATGTTCTCGATCAAAAGCTCAATGTCGTGCTGTGTACGTGCAGATGTGCCCTAGCATTCCCATAAAAGATTAGCAAATAGAAGCATGCTGATACAGTCAAGCAATACTGATAGCAGCAATTAGTCTGCAGAATGTCAAGTATCCAAGAGCAGCGTCGTTCTGTGCGAGATTATCTACTTTTTCAATGTTGACTGCCTTACCTTGAAAGCCATGTGCTCGAGAAAGTGTGCGGAGCCATTGTCCTTGGCGGTTTCGCTACGACTTCCAGAGTTCACCCAGACGCCAACAGTGGCAGTCTTGACTGCCGGATTCTCCTCTGTTGCGATGGTAAAGCCGTTAGGCAGAGCGGTGACCCGGGTCTTGGCAGAGTTCACGGTTGCGTAGCGCGCCAGCTGAAGGCCAGATGGCCGAGCAAGCTACGGAAGGCAAAACAGAAATGATAAAACAATAAAAGTAAGCAGAAGTTGCAGAGTAGTTAGCGATAGTCAATTTAGCCGTGTGATGTTTTAAGCGCTAAATTGGTCGACAATCCTGTGCAATACTCCCAAGCATAGAAGATTCGCACAAAAAGTCAAGGCTTACCTTGGACAAAGTGCCTCTGCTCAGATAGTTAAGAGCCATTGACCCGATATCGTCTATAAACTCTCGGAGGAAAGGCAAAAGAGAATTTGAGGCGAGACAACTAGGATTAGACGAAGCAAAGAAAAGGCAGACAAGATACGAAGATGGGTGTTTTGCGCGATCTTGATAGCCAGCGAAAAAGGCGTTATTTTTGATTGTGGGGGTAATCACAGAATCAACGCGGAGGCTGGGCTTCTTCTCTCACCACTGTTGTGGCACATTGGGCCCTGCTAGCAGCCGATGTCTATTCGAAGGTGAGCCAACCAGTGTACAGTTGAGGTCTGGACAGACTGGGGTCTGCAAAGTGCAAAACCCCTCTGTTGTTGTATTGGCTTTGACTGGGCCCATCAAGGCAGGATCCACGCAATGCAGCCAAGATGCTATCGCAATCGCCTTCAAGCTGGGCGCACCACAGGCTACACGGAGGAGCGCCAGAAAGCGCAGGCAGGATTGTCGACAAACCATAGTAACCATATGGATGGGTGTTGTTATACACGCGCCTCCTCTACAGAAAAATGAAGCGCAGTCTCCAAGCAAGTAGGTGGACCAAAGTCACACTATCACGATGCATCATGGTTGATGCTTCCGCGTGGTTGTTTGCAGCAAATGCAGTCCCAGAGATGCGCATCGTTTGCTTTTCCCCAGGTTTATTTCTGGACACATCTTTTGAGCTTAGCTAAACAGACAGCACTTGTTAAGTGATTGCAGACGCATTGGACGACATTTGGCGTGGTAGCAACACAGTATTATTTTCAGGGGGAGGTCATTCCTACCCTTTCATCGTTTGCGCGGCTACTGTTGTGGACCCTATTAATAAAGGTTTTTGCTTATGCGCCTTCAGTGGTGGCGTGGTGGCACAATGAGTTCGAGAAATGCGGAGCAGCAAGCAGCGGCTGACACGACAGCAACAGCGGGTGGCAGCACAGAGATAAACAGCTACATTGCATCACTCCAACTCGAGCGCAACAACACAAAGGTTGGACACACCAGCCTGCTCCAGCGACGTAAAACGCTGATGAAGGACGCGCGGGATCCGCACACAGACCAAAAGGCGCTGGAGCAGGAAATCAAGCAGGTCGAGCGACTTGCATCGCTGCTCGGGCGGCGGGCGACGCGGTTTGACGGCAAGCGCAGTGCGCCAAAGGTCAACCACGATCTGGATGCCACGCTGGTTGGGTTTTTTGATGACCAGGATGAAAACGAGCGCCTGGGGGACATCTTGCTTAGCGGCGGGTTCCGCACACAGCAGAATCAGGAGAGTAACAGCGGCAGTGTCGGCGAGGCAGCGGACCCCAGGCTTGTGGAGAAGAGCATCCATGCGGCGCCATCAGCGCTGATCGCACAGCAGCAGGCAGACTCTGACAGGAACGCGGCGGACCCGTTCGACAAGATTGAAGAGATGGACGTGGCCGAGTCGCTGACAGGCAGTGCCGAGTATCTCCCACTAGCCACGTATAAAGGTGAGGAGGTGATGATAACAGGGCCATCTGACAACAGGACGACGCAGCAGGATGCAGAGAGGACCAGCGGCAAGGCGATGCTTAGCGCCGATGGGCCCGAGCTGTCTGACGACGATGGCGAGCTGCTGGCGGTAAACCGGAGCAACACATGGCGACAACAGAGCTCGGCACTGATTAAAGAGCGCGAGCAGCACGGCCCCGCGCTGCCAACGATTGCAGATGACGAGGAGGAGGAGGAGGAGGAGGACTGGACTGGCGACCCTCACGGTGTAGTGAGCATCGTAGCCAATCTGAGTAGTCCCACGCAACCTCGCGCGGCAGCAGCGGTTGAGGAATACCTGGATATTATGGACTTTATGAACGCTGCGGGAGAAACAGGCGACGAGTTCCGCCAGTCCAGCGACAAAGAGGACGGGCATATCAGCAGCGACCTGGACGGCAACCGCGCAGCCACCAGCGAATCAGAACTTGACCTCAGCGCCACTGACAGCAGCGACAGCGAGGCCGAGAGCGACGCGCAGTATCTGGCTCGGTTGCTCCAGCCACGAGCGCTCACCGTGGCCAACGTGGCAGAACCTCAGTCGCAGACAAGCTTGGCTGCAGACGACGGGTCCAGTTCTACAAATGTACGTGATCAGGAAAACAGCGATCCGGTCCGGGTGCCTGACGTGCCTGTAGCGACTTCGACTAGCAAGCTGGGTGGCCGCTCAACGCTGCGACGGAACCGGCGTATCGTCAGCCGCGGCGGCCGGTCCACTGGGCGAGCAACAAGGGCTGCGGTTGTCAAGACGCCGCAGTCTGTAGAGGATACTAGCGACCACTCAGCAGCGGTACCACCAACGATTTTAGAGCCAACGGGCACCGAACCATCCGGCACCCACGCCGGCCATGTCGCCGGCAAGGGTAATGATGATACCAATCGTGTTAAGCAAACGATGGCTGAGCCAGCTAATGCTGATGCTGGCCACAATGTTTGTAAGGACGATGGCGGCGGCGACAGCGACAGTCGCCCGCGAGTGGTGGGATTGGCCAAACTGGCAGAGGATGCAATCGCAGCGTCGTCGGTGGAGACGCAGCAGCGCGGACGGCGCATCCGTCCGAGCTATCCGCGGTCAGCACGCCACAAAGCTTTACCGCCAATTCCCGATCGCGTGGCGCGCACGATGGAGGTTGCCGACGCAAATGTCGCAGCCAAGCCCGCTCCACCGCCGCTGCCCAAAACAGAGCGCCCAAGGATTCCGCGCGCTCTCGCCGAAGACGGTCTAACCACGCGCGCTGACATCGCCGTAGCTGTTGAGCGCCCGTCGTCTACGCGGCTGTTTGGTGACGACAGCCGCAACAACAGTGGTGATGCGCCGCAAGGCCTGCGCACATGGCTGCAACGCACAAACATATTGCTGCCGCCCACCAATGCTATGTCCAAGCCGCTCCCACGTCCTCCAGGTAGCCCAGGTCGGTCAGCGCTGTTGGTCAACAACCAGCTGCCTGCACCCGAGTCTAGCGCCGCAAATCAGCACGAGGTTGCGTCCCGCGACACGGTCAAGACCGGTAGTTGCGCTGCTGGGAAGCTGGCCCCGCTTCCTTCCTCCTTTGATGCCCCACGCCCCTTTTCCGCTCTCTCAGCACTTCCCCTTTCGAATTCGCGTTATTCCAATTCGCGCCCAGCTTCCGCCCGCGTATCACCGAGCAACAGTAACCGCAATAGCGTAGCATCCGCAGCATCCGCCCCTGCACCGGCGTCCACAACTACCCCCGACACCAGCAGTAGCTTGCCAGGCTTCTTGAAGAAGCCTCTCCAGACCCCAGAGCCACAGACGATTGCAGTTCAACAGCAGCAGCAGCAAGGGAACCAACACCGATCGCGGCCAGTTACTGCAGCCGCAGCCGATTCAGACACTGCACTGTACACCCCGGTTACCTCAAAGGACATTGTCGCACGCGCTACTACACCTGCATCCAGCAAGCAGCCGTCCATGCCCTCTCCAGCCACATACAAATCCCCGCTCCAGCAGCAGCCGTACGGCAGTGCCTACACCGGGGGCATTTATTCGCCCTTATCGGCAGTAGCAGGGCCTGCCATGCTTTCAGCACCGCCGTGTTCCGACGCTCCAGCTACCTGCGCTAATCCGCCGCGGCTCGATGGTTTGGTTGAACCCTCGGCCCCGATGCTCTTGGAACCCTCCGCACCCGAGCTTCCGAACGATTGGCCCGATACCAGCCCCAGGAGCTACGCTTTCCCAGTTCCGGTGCACTACGCGCATTCAGATCCCATGGAAATGGGCTTTGCTTTCTCGCCACAAGCCCCGGCGGATCAGGAGACATGCCTCCCTACCGCCCCGCCGCTTCCCCCGCCTCCACCATCGCAGCAGCCGCCTAAGATTCCCGAGAAACCGCGCCCGTACATGCCAGACGTTCTCGAGCAGAAGCAGCAGCAGCCTCAGGAACAGGCGCAGGAGCCACAGGAACTACCTGCCAAGCCTGCACCCACACCCGTATCTCCGTCTTTGCCGCCGCTGGTACCCAGCATCACCCATGCCACTGTAAGTACTTTCCCCACTGCCATTGCCCCCCTCCCCCGCTCTGCTGGGCGGTTACATCGCTATTTCCTTTGCTCTATCGCGCGCTTGGTTGCGTGGGCATCCTCTCCGTTCTCCGCAGCGTATTTTTAGATTCTGTCCCTCGTCCGGCTGCCGTTTGGCCAGTCTCTCGTTTGCCATGTGGTATGCGATTGCACAAGCTTTAGCACAACAGGCTGCCCCTGGGCGACCAATGCGCCATTTACTCGCCCATCCTTACTCGTACGTCAGCGCCTACTCTCTTGCGTGAGTTTCCCGGCTGTTGCCCACGCCATGCTACCAGAATACCCTTATGCACTTCTGCCGCTCCCAGCCCGCCATGCAAGGGGCCTGCAATGGCTCTGGTATCAACGGCTGCTGCTTTCCCAGGCAATTGAACTCTGTCATACCTTCGCATGTGCGTGCACATGGTGCGTATGAAGCGGACATGATATGTTGACTGCCTGCCTCTTCTTTCCTGCCTCTGCCGCCACCATTGCTGTCACTGCATCCTTTTCTTTACTAGTTCACCACTCGCAACGTGTACCCTGGCACTCATTAGTGTTTACTACGCACCTCCTTTGACATTTGCTATTACTTTTGTGGCCTGTCTTGCAAAGTTTCCAAAAGGAGAAGGTTCCTCTGTTGGTCTTTTGCCAAGAGGTGCACCCAGCCCTCTTTGCCCCTTCCCCCCCGCACCTGTCCTTTCTGGCCCTCCTGCCCACTTCTAAAAAAAAGGACTCGCTTCATCCTTGATCTCCCTTTCAACACCCTCCTGCAAAGGATACGCAAGTCGGGCCCTCACCTTTGGTGCTCTTTTGTGGCCCTGCCTATCCTGCCTCTACCAGCGTGCCTCCGATGCTGACAAAGTTGCAACCAACTCTACTAATAGCAAGGACTACCTGCATTCTTCTTATTATTATCCATTAATTTTTGTCTGGTTACTCCATCGTGTCCGACGTCCGTGCACTGCGGTCAACGCCTCGTTCGCTCTTGCTGTACAATTGATGGTATCATTATTCTCGCGTGGAAATCGCCGGTCTCCGGACGAATCCGACAAATTACCGTCTGCGCCAACCACCAACCCTGGCCTGCCTATCCGCAAATCCTCACTACCTGCTACCCTTCCCCGACGACGGCACAACTGTTACAACAACACGCATCCTCCACCGATTCCACCTCGCACGCGTTCGCTAAACACACGGCCAAACGACTCATCTGCTGCGGGGCATCCTTACTCTCAGCAGATTGAGGATGACGAAAAGGCGAGACTGAACGCAATATACTGCGAGTACCAGGACAGCGCCTCATCCGAAACCCCGCCATATAGCGAGTCACACCAGCCAAGCCGGTCGAGCAGCATAGCCAAACGCCCATCTCCTGCAGCTGTTGCTGAGGCCGCAGAGGCTCTCCGCGTCAACACACGTCCAGAGGATCTGGAAGATGGCTTTTCAGACGGTGTAGATTTAAAGGACACCTTTTCACAACCCCCGCCACCGCTCCAATCGCTGCGCACTGATCAGGACGGTATTGCAGGCTCTTCTGATATTGCACGTCTGCGGTTGGAGAAGGAGCGCCAACTCGAAAGTAAGCGCAAGGCTGCACTATTCGAACTAGTGGATACTGAACGGACATACACCGATGACTTACGCATGGTCGTCGAGCTATTCTTGCTTCCGATTCAGCTGCTGGGCAACCGCAAGATCGTTGATGTCATTTTTGGTGACATGGTTAAGATTACTGAGATGAATGGCAAAATGTACCTTGACATGATTACACGCCTGGGGCCGCTTGCTTGTCTCGTGGACCCTAAGCGTGCAAGCCGCAATCGTAGGAAGAAGAAGAATGCTCTGAAACCTACAATGTCTTCACACGTCTCTAATCATCCGCGCTCGGTGCTGCAGGGCAGTTCCATTCGCTCACCAACAACCCCTGTGCTGGTATCGGCCTCTGCGTCGTCCACAATGTCTCGCCGTCTTAGCAATTCCAACGAGCTCTTGCATTCATCCCCGCGCGCCTCAATGCACTCTTCTGGTGAGCCTAGCTCAGCTCATGACGGGCCATCGCTGAATAGGGTAGGTTCTCGCAATGACGATCATAGGTCCCTGATATCTAACGGCGACGACATGTCCATCAGGACCACCGCCTCGGGTGGGTCGAGTGGCGATGCTGCAGGCAATCGCTATGCACCATCAGCTGGCGCAGCATCAAACGCTACTGCAGAGCGCCATAGTAGCGTGCGTAGCCTGGGGAGCATGTCGGAAGAGGATGAGAACGACGCCTCCAAATGGTCTGAAAATCGGGTGCTTGACTATTTCCGGAACGTCTGCATTGGCGATGTGATGGCCAGCTACCTGAAGGACTTTTCCGAACATTATGCCCAGTACTCTGCTAACCACGATAAGGCAATTGAGTACCTAAAACTTGTGCGGGAGAGCAGCTCGCGGCTTAATTTGCGAAATGATGCCACTCGTGATGCCCACCAGAAGCTGCTGCAGACCCTGGAGCAAGCCGAGAAGGACCCGCGCGTGCGGCGCCTGCGGCTGGAGTCGTTCTTGTTGGCACCAGTGCAGCGTGTTATGCGCTATCCACTACTCCTTGAGGCGCTACTCAAGTACACCCCCGAGGACCATCCGGACCATGAAGACGTGGCTCTGGCGCTGAGCATATCCGGCAGTGTGGCCACTGAGGTTGACCGCAAGTCCGAGGAGCTCATGAACCGTCAACGCCTGGCTGAGCTCCAAAGCACATTTGATTGGGCACATCTGCTGGGTGGTGTGCAGCTTAAGCTTGACACATTTACAAAGCTTGTCGGCCAACGTCGTTTTGTACGCAAGGGCCCGCTTCGCAAGGCGTCATCGGGCAAGCATTTGTATGCAATTCTCTTCAACGACTTCATGATGATCACTGTCTCCGACCGTCGTGGCGGCGTATGGTGCTACGAGCCGTACCGCTTGCCTATCCAGACCTACGATCTGCTTGCGCGCGAACCAATTAAGGACCAGTTTGAGCTTGTCAACCTGAAGAACGGCGAGGTTTTGCAGCTTCGTGCTGATACTGCTGGTGAGGCCTCAGACTGGGCCAAGGATCTTATGAAGACTTCAAACTACTGCTATGATGTCATGTGCGAGGCCCTCCGCTCTGGAATACAAGTCAGCAAGGTCAAGTCTGTTATCTCGCCCGAGGCCAGGAGCAAGATTCTGCAAGGGAGCAAGCCAACGGCGCTGGGCAAGCGTCATTGATCTGTTGCTAATATTGTTGACATTTTGTATATGCACTATCCTTAGGTCCTGCTATCGTTTCATTTGTCTCTAATCTCTAAGCATTTATGCTCTTTTTGACAGCTCTGTTTTATCGCTGGCTGTGAGATAATTAAAGAAGGCTATAGAGTAGAATAACTACCGCCAGATGCCCAAAAGCACTGGGGACACCATTACCGGATGATGTTTGAGTACTGCTTTCAGATTGCCCTGATACCGGTTCTATTTGGTCTTTATTGCCTTCTGAGCCCTTGGCATCTGCAGGTACAGGAGCAAAATCTCCAGTCTGCTTTTGGTTTCCAGCAGTATCTGCAGCAGCATTGCCATCGTGGCTAATAGTAAAAAGTTGCGAGTACTTCCAGTCATTATCGTCCGGAAGTCCTAGTCGTACTCCGTAAGTACCTTCGGGGATGGTCGATGGGACGTCGACAGTGACCGAATTGACACCTGCAACAGTGGGCACTGCTGTCTGCTCAAACACATGCACCAACTGTGCATTGTTGGGGTTGCCGCTCATCAGGTCAATCTCATATGACTCGCCATCTGGTTCACCGGAAATCCGGTATGTAATTGTCTCTTGCTTTCCAGGGACCCACACCGCTGAAGCAAGCGGCGACAGTACTGCGGAGATTTCAGCCGAAGCAATTGAAAATATGCAAGCCGAGTATATGGCGACTCCTACTACTATCAGGCGCATAAGTCTTGCACATAGTCCACTTTGGGAAAATATAGGTATCATCTTTGCAATAAAAGAATTATTCCAAGTGTTAGTAAGTATGTTATTCTATAGGCCAGTGCTATCTACGTTATTTCAGGGTAAAGAAAGCTGCTTGCGTTTATCTAGCTCGAAAACCATCTGGAAAGCAAAGCTGTATATTTATAGATGTAAGCTTGACCATTACCACAGAAAATTTGTAACCCAACTTTTTTTGGCTCCTACAGCAACGCGCCCAATAATCCAATAGTAGTGCTGACAGATTTTTATCATGAGATATGTCGGTGTAAGATGAACAGAGATAGTTGCGATTTAACGGGAGTTGCTATTGCTCCAATTTAATAATATTTTTTCTTTAATGTCTGTGATATAAATACTATATTTTGCAAAAGTATTAGCGTTGGCGTATAATTATTTCGGCAGGATTTGGCATTCCACGTTTGCGCCATTCAAACAGTGTATTTGCGTTGTGAACGGGGGCATTGTTTGCGCATAGGAGGGGGGTTGTTGACAGACAGCATAGCCTGAGGAACATTTTTGTGGTCTTTAACGATTTCACATCTAACTACATCCTCCTTTACGGGAATATGGGCGACATGGAGGTAGGTTGCATGTGTTGTGATGTATTTCGATGCTACTACGTTGCTAAAATTGTCTGTTAGATAACTCCAAACAAACCTACTACTAATATCTCGTTGTTCGGCTTCTTGATGCTTACTTCTTGTCTTTTAACGCTCGCCACACACGTCAACCATGCACAAACTTTGACTCTCGCGACGCAAAGCACAAAACCTCTCGCTACCAAAAACAGCCTTGGCCGACGAAAATATTTTTTGATGCGCTAATAGTTTTCTTAAAGTTGAGCGCACCATTCATTTAGAAGAGCAAGATCTGCCCAAATTACTTTTACTGACTGCCTGTCTGCTTCACTACAGCCCTTACCAAAGTAGCTTTAAAAGTATAAGTATACAGGTGCTAGCACCTGTATGTGCTTGCTTGGTTTAAGAATACGGTGCACCATGTTCATATAAGCGGCAGCATGTTGCAATGCAACAGAGACAATGATGTCTGGATCAGATTGAACATAATTTTCAGTGATTGTAGGGGAAGGGGGTGTGCATTTACGATGCATTGTCGGACCTTTCCGACGTTGCTTCATTGCGGAAGGAGGTGGGGGGGGGACAACAGGGGGTGAGGGGCGATAGAATTAAGTGTGCCTGTTTCTGTAAATGAAGGGAGGGGGTGACCAGCACAATTGCTGAAGGTAAAAGGAAATATTAAATATCAAAGGGGGGCTGAGTGGATGGATATGCGTTGTATGCATGAACACCAAGCAACACACATTATTGACGTGTTGCGTCTGGTATATAAAGTAACGAACTGGCGTATGGAGTGTTCTACGATTATTTACGACAATATTTTAGCCTTCTTTGCCTTGCCTCGTCTTTGCTTCTTCTGTTACATAGCAAGAGGTATTAAAATACCAGCGAATGTCGCCTTCAACAGATATAGCCTCACAGCACTATTTATTTAAATTTATTATATACTTGCCTCACCTTAAATCCTATCCGCTGATTATATTATTATCGTGAGCCATATTTGGAACATCATGCAATCACATGTAACGAGTCTTGCGCGACATCTTCCGGAGGATGTCGTGCGCCAGATTATACTCGTTGCTGTTGCGCCCTCTTTGACCATTTACGCGCAAGAACCTGTCCATATCAAAGCACTACTCTCAGTATGTCGGCTCTGGCGGGCCGCTACTCTTCCGATATATTGTTCTTCGATTACAGTATGCTCATTCGCGGACAGACAGTCAATGTACTGGACTCGCAAAGGCTTGTCATCTATCAAGGCGTGCGTGCTTGGATGGCAATGTTATGCCAGAGAGGCGGTTGTGGTGGCTTCAAATAGGCCTACATCACTATGTGCGTTGCAAGAAATGTTTCGTAAGCAAAGGAATGAATTTGTCAAGATCTCCCGTGTAAGATTATTTCTCGTCGGCCAGACAACAATGGCTGATATGCCACATGAGCCACGCGTAGAAAGAATGACAATAGACCCCGGGCCAATTTTTAATGCACTGGAGGACGCGCTTCCAGCCATTCGCCAGCTAAAAATTGAGGCAAGCAACGTAAGGGTCGTGAATGCAATTAAACCACCTAGTAGCCAAAGTAGCGACGGTGACAAAATCAGCGGTGAAGAAAGACGCTGCCTTATATCATTAAACAGCTTTCGTAGAACGCAGACCATATGCAACAGAATTGTACATATCGATGCCTCCTCCTGTCCTGCGCTTGTACTTGGGGCAGCAGTACTGCCAAACTTGAGCTCGCTTGTATTGAGTATTTCCGCGTCTGGCTCGGAAAATATGCTTGCTGTTGTGCGGCAGCAAGCAGCAACTCTTGTGCGACTAGAAGTGCGCTATATCCGCATCCATGACTGTAGCGGCATTGTAGTCGACCAGATTGGAAATCCGGTGGTATATTTACACACAAAGGAGCTTGTGCTGGATGTTCTTGGCACATATGACGAAAGTGAGTTGCTTCAGAGAACTATGCCCTCTGGAACGCCATTCCCATCCCTTGAGCATCTCCGCTGTGTTTCTGCATACCCCTTTGCAAATGATGTGCTGCTGCGCGGAGCTCTACATTCGCTTCGCAGGTTGGTCATTCCCATCGATTTATCAGTTTCTGGCTGGCTACTTTCAGAAAATAGCACAGAGGGCACAAGACCCTTAAACAAGTATGTGCGGCTTGCAGGCGTCGAGGTGCGCATCATCACCCGCGCAGATGCGCGTGACAGCAGAAACCAAGCGATACACGCACGTGTGCTGGATGCTGCGTCGCAGATGTCCCAACTGCTGTGGCTGCGAATTCGCTATCCAAACTCGCAGGTCGCAGAGTACAACAGTAGCAGTAGTAAGTGAAATAAGCTTGTGAGGAGAGGTCTTCGCTCTGGCTATTCTCTAATTTTAATTTTTTTTTAATAAATAGCAGATACTCCTGCTACTGTGTAATAGTGGTAAATATGCATAAAATAGCTTTTAAGCGTGAAAACACAAACGCTTTGTATCCTAAATTAACGCAAGATTATATACATTATTTCACTTTAGTGTGTAGAATGTGATTGATTAGCTTGTTCTAAACATCTTAATCCGTAATGGTCTAGTGGCTATGATTCCACGCTTTCACCGTGGCGACCGGGGTTCGATTCCCCGTTACGGAACTTTTTATCTTTTTATAAAGCATTTTTTTTTTTTAAACTTTTGTACCTGATTACCAACGTCACACAAGATGCATTAATGAAGTTTTTTCATTTTGTTTTGTATTCTACTCTCCCACTCTGTTAACTGGCTCTGAAACCATTTTTTTTTAAACTCTTTGCAGTAGCACGTAGGCTTTGAGAGGTGGGGGGCGATCACATTCTCGTGAACCTGGCGCCGATCCCTATCCCCAGCTTCCGGTCTCCGATTGGACCCTCTTTCTCTCTACCTCACGCTGCTCAGACCAACTTCAGACACGTTGGCATCACATTCTGCGCGCAGGTCTGCACCTTCTCTGTCTTTTAATGCAGCTACTTGAAGTGTCAGCGCACCACCCCTTTTTTCTTTCTGTTTCAGCACTTCTTTATACCCCAGCGACTCTATTTTCTCCACTTCAGCACTCTTGTTTAGTCCAGCTTTTCTATTGTATACGCAGCGTTGCTCAGACAAGTACAAAAAATATATTACGGTGGTGGTTATTAGCGCTATGGATGGGGTGCCGCTTTCAGCCACGATGTCCGAGACGGAGTCATTATCTCCAAATACGCAGCTGAAGGTGCCACTGCTTCCGCCTTCGCCCATGTCGCCAGATAGCAGAACAGCGCATGTGCATGGGAAGCAACGCACAATGCATCTGAGCCGCGCATCTACAGATGCGAAGTCGATGATGGCACCTTGGCTATCGGATAAGAGCCAGAGGCAGCAGCAACACCAGCAACAACAGGTTCCAGCACTGCAGCCCAGCACTTTGGGATCACAAAAGCTAAGACTGCCCAAACGCAGGACAATGTCGGCTGAGCGAGGCAGCACAACAGCTACGGCTGTCGAGGATACCACTAGCGCAATGGCTCGGCCGTTATTTGGATATATCGCCGAGCAATCTACCGTACCAGAAGAACATAGCATAGCTATAGAAATGGGACAGAGTCACGCAAGCAGCCTCACAGGAACTCTAAATGATGAGACAGTGGATTTGTTCGTTCCAGAGCAGTCGCTGCATGTTAGGGGCACACGTAGCATGAGCGCGGCTCGAAGTAGCATTGCATTAAGCGCATCGTCACGGGCTAGTCTGAGCCACAGACTAAGTCAGAGCTCGAATCAGTTTATTTCATCACGCACGTCGGCAGTGACCGCGCTTCCCATTGGAACGCGGCCGCGATTCAACTCTGCCATATCGACATTCGCGTCGCATTCGGATCATCAGCGGATGGCGTCGGATATCTACAGGGGATCCAGCAGTGCAGAGCTGACTATCCGGTTGAGTATGGATGCCAGTCTGTCACGGAGCTACCGGATGTTGGTAGAAGGCGACACAGTGATGTCCAATCTGCGTGTGCTGGAGGACGAGCAGCAACGCATGGTGTCTGCAGCCCAGGCATCGTTGAGCAAAAAGATGGTGATTCTGTATTTTGCTGCCACCTGGAGCGCAGACTGCGACGAGTTCACACCGCTGCTGCTGAGCGTGTCATCGGCCCACCGCGACGATTTGGCAGTTGTGCATGTGTCGCTTGACAACCACCCTGCGGACATGGCACGGATGATGGCTGGCACTGGATGGCTGTGTGTTCCGTGGAACGAGCATGGTCTACGTCAGGACTTGGCAAAGCGCATGGAAGTCTCGGTTTCGGAGCTTCCCAAAGTCGTAGTCATCGACGGCCATACGCACCACATCATTTCTGCCACTGCCCGTTCAGATATCGAAAAAAGACCTCTGACCTGTGTTCGCGAGTGGAAGCGAAGCCGCGCTGGACTTTCATGGTGGAACAAAGCCAAGCCATGGTAAGCCTTTGTAAACCCCCCTTCTGCCCTCTACCCATTACTTCTCTTATCAGCTTCTATGGAGTGCGTTAGCCTGGTAGATGCGCTCCACTACCTAATACCTCAACCCTTGCTATATCTTTAAATTATTTTGGGCATCATTAACCGCTGTCCCTCCAATGTGCCTGAACAAATAGAGTAGAGTCGCAGACAACCAACTGCCGTTTTACATATCCAGCTTGCTCATGTATTAATTGGCTATTTTGGAAACGCTGGATGTGGAGGCTTATTTGGGCATTACCATTTTCGAGTACTACTACTAAATTCAACTAACTACCATTGTGATTTTTCTATTCTGCCACTCATGACAACACATGTAGGATTTCTGGATGTCTAGTGTCACTGCTGGTCTGGTACCTAGCATTGTTTATATTCGCACCAACATACCTTCCAAGTGCAGGTTTATAGAAATAAGCTTGGCAAGTGTGCTGAGCATCGTGCAGTCATTTCAACAGTTGATACTTTCACTGCTTATTTGCGTTTCCATGATGCCCCCAATGACCTGTACAGCCGCTTTATTTAATTTGTTATTTAATTTGTTTAGCTTTCGTCTGTCTTACCGTCATGTCCATGGTGAACGCTAGGTAAAAATGGCTAAATGCACAAAAGCTGACAATTTCTAACTAGATGAAGGCAGTTGATTGTTGGTTTGTATAGGAAGTATAATACCGATTAAACAGCGATACCCAGAATATAGCGTTGGATGAACTACTGCAGCTCTGAGCTCGCCCAAATTGAGAGAGTATTAAGAAGGAAGTCACCATCCTCGGTCTTCTCTGCTGTACAAACGAAAGCTGTCTTGGGCCTGAGCTGCAACACGATCCTGCCTATTTCAAATTACCGACAAGAAGTGCACCAAGACATAAATATTGCAATAGCATTTGTAGTGGTAAACGCTGCCCCCAAACTAGGTGCAGGTATAGGTAACATGTTTTTCTTTTCTATTCATATTTTGTTGAGGTTTTGTACAAAATAGCATATCTGCATCCAGTTTTATAACTACCGCATCTTTCAAATATTCTGAGAGATCAATGTATATATATATTCCCCCGTCTCGAGGATTGTTTAGATAGAGCTAGAAAAGCTATTAGAAGATTAGCAGAAACAACAGTTAACAGGCACAAAACACAAAATCATACGCACAGCATTGTCATTGAGTGGTCGACTCTTCGCGACTTCCAACAGGCAGCGCAGCACTGGTAACACTACACTCCGAAGCACGATCCTCGTCCTCAGTGGTGGGATATGATGATTCGCCATATTCGCTCTCATCTACACTGGCAATACTTTGGCCGCTGCTAGAATCCGAGTCATTGTCACCAGGGCGTCGCAGGTTTCCCGACAAGTAGTTGTAATAGTCCTGCTCAATGAAGTGGCAATTGTAGAAGTAGTTGAACTGGTCCTCATATTCGTGCCACGTCGCTGGGTAAACGGATGACTGGTCGTATCCAGGCGGACTGGAAGCCATTTCTGTAGGTGGCGAAACATGGGGCGGAGCCAGCGAATGGATCTCACCCATGGTGCTCATGCCCGACGCCCGCGGAAGCATATACCGCGGGTGGCGGACTGCTGCTGCTGCTGCAAAGCTGACTCTGGCGTTGTACTGACCACTATGGCTTGTTTCACTCGAGCCGACCCCGCTGATGCTATTCCCAACTTTGCGTTCTAAGAAGTCTGGCGACGATACTCCTGATCGGCCGCTGTGATCTGTCGTCTCCTCCGGTGACGAGCTCCCTGGGCTTCTGCTGTCTGGGGCGGAAAAAGGCTGTTGTGTGGTGCTGTTGTTGTGACTAGAACCATGCCGAGTGAGCTTGGTCTTAGCATAGTGTTGGGTTTTGTGGAGACGGGGGTATTTGAAAGGGACCTCCAACAGCTGCGGCAGTTACACGGGCAGCGCCGGGGCTGGCGCCATCGTTCAACTCACCGGAGCTGCTGGCAGAATCGTCGACGGGCATCGAAGTACCTTCGACAGATCCGCCGGTGTCGCTGTAGGCAACGTACTCCTCTTCGTCTGCATCGCTCTGGCCCATTTCTGCACTTGATTCGGGCTCTACGCTAGCGTTGCTATCTGGCCCTGAAGGTGGTTGCGGCACTGGCGCATAAGATCCTTGCGCACCAGCGTAGGACAGCCTTGAGATGGACCCCTTCAGACCAATGTTCTGGCGGCCGATCAGCTGCTCCTGTACCTGCTCGATGCTCTTAAAATAGCGGACGGTCTTTACATGCAGCTCCAGCGTCGCATCCTCGTCGCACACGACCATTGCCGACGGATGCAGCTGTACGACAGACAGCGTCCACATGTGATTGACACCCTCTTCAATGCACTTTGCAAGCGCCACGGCCTTGTGTGCGCCAGTAATAATAAGAAGCACCTCGCGGGCGGCTCGAACTGTGCCAACGCCGACGGTCAGCGCAAGCTTGGGCACCTTATTGACGTCACCGCCAAAGAAACGCGCATTAGCCAATACAGTTTCGTACGCAAGCGTTTTGACGCGTGTGACAGATTCCAGGGAGCTCCCAGGTTCGTTGAACGCAATATGGCCGTCTGGGCCAATCCCGCCAAGGAAAAGCTCAATCCCGCCAACCTCCTTGATCTTGTCTTCGTAGCGCTGACATTCGGCCGCCAAATCCTCTGCGTTTCCATCCAGCATGTGTATGTTCTCGCTGCGCAGATTGATATGATCGTAGAGATGCCGCCGCATAAACGAGCAGTAACTTTCGGGGTGCGTCCTTGGCAGCCCTACGTACTCATCCATGCTAAAGGTCACCACGTTACGGAACGACAGCTCGCCACGCTTATAAAAATCCACCAGGTGCCAGTACACTTCCACAGGAGTCGACCCTGTGGGGAGCCCTAGCACAAACGGCCGGTTGCGTGTCGCCTTGAATTCGTTGATTCGCAGCCGGACATAGTTAGCTACAGTTGCAGAAACCATGTTCGATATCGTATACCCATCGCCCCAGACGGTAGACAAAGGCAAGTATTAGTAGTATATTGGCACACGTGCTTCCACTGCCAGTTTCTGTAAACGTGCTAGCTCTGCAGATTCCATAGCAAGCTGCTGCTGCTGCCTACCTGTGTAGTAGGCCACGGCCTTTGGGTCCTCGCGAATGATAAGACGCATGACTTTGTGGTTCTCTCAATAGAGAACAACACTAAACACCCAGAACGCAGCGGCTGTAATATGACAGACTTATAGTCGCAAGCAAAAGCTAAACAAATGAGCCTAGAGCAGGAAATGGGGAGGAGAATGACCCCAGCCAAGCACAAAGTGAGCAAGTCAGGAGGCGAGGAAGGAGGAGGGGTGGAGAGCAAGGCTGCCGCCACATGACCAACGTGGCCAAAGCCAGGTAAATTGTGCGTGAGAGCTTGCACAATGTAAAATGCTCGCACTGGTTGGTGACTTTCGGTAAGGTGTCTGAGCTGCTCAGAAACGCAACCAACGCGCCAGGCAGAAGCCACACTGCGCTCAACAGTTGTTATCAGCGCTCTGCATGGCGCCAGCACCAGTGTCGGTATAGGGATTAATATGCGAATGGCGGAGCGCCCACAGCTCCAAGCAGATAAGGATTGCCTTGCAGGTTGCCAATCGCACCAACAAGATGCTACACCGATGCTACTCTGCACACATCACCGCTCGGCTATTAACGCGGAGAGATGCTGCCCCAACGCCTTTTGTATTTACAAGCTTGAAGGTCAGCCGCCTCCGAGAAATTGGCCATCTTCCTTAGTGATTGGCTCTCAAGTCATCCTGTCGCAACATCAGCTGCCGATTGCCGCGCCAATAATCGGCATACACCGTCACACTCGTCCCTTTCGCCAAGCGCGTGCCTCCCCACCGTTCTGGCCAGCAGCAATTGCTGCTATATGCTTAGCATTTTCCGCGCATTTAAAAGAGCCAGAGGATTCTGGAGCACCTTCGAGGCTTGCTTTTTTTCCGAACTTTCCCACAGAAGTCTCTTTGGTTTTCTCTCCCCACTCCACTTCAAATTGCTCTGACTAGTTCTGTTTGCTGCATTACTGCTGCTGGCCTGCATTCCCTCAGCCGCACAATCCGCGAGACAGCCTGTTTGTCGCCTATATGCCTATTCACTTTAGCCACGGAATGGCCGCTGCATATACACATCCGCATACATCCGACGATGCACGAGCTGACTCCAAGCCGGACACCAGTGGCCCTATTACACAGTTCTACAACTGCCGGGTCCTACGAGACCACGAGCTGGTTGATGACTCGCTGTACATTCAGAACGGCAAGATCATTGACCCTACAAATATGTTCTGGGACGAGCAGCGGATTCCTGACGTCCGCATCGACTGCAAGGGCGGCATTGTCTCACCAGGGTACATTGATCTCCAAATAAACGGAGCCTACGGCTTTGACTTTTCAAACGACACGGATATAATTGAAGAGGCAGTCAGCAACATCTCCAAGGGACTACTGCTTCAAGGCTGCACAGCGTATTGCCCAACCACAGTGAGCTCACGTCCAGAGGTTTACCACAAGGTGCTGGCTCATCTTGGCCCTCGCGTAGGCTCGATTGAGAGCGGCGCCACAATACTGGGAGCCCATGTCGAGGGGCCGTTTATATCGCCACAAAAGAAGGGCGCGCATGAGCTGGCCACCCTACGTGTAGCTAAGAATGGGCTGGCGGACTTTGAAGAGTGCTACGGGCTGGACAACCTCCGCAAATACGTCGCCTATGTGACCATGGCACCCGAAGTTGAAGGCGTCCTCGAGTCTATTCCAAAGCTCATCAAGGCTACCGGCATCAGCATCTCATCGGGCCACTCCAACGCGACCACGGCAGTAGCAAACAAGGCGCACACAAGCGGCGCAAATATGATTACTCATCTGTTCAACGCTATGCACGCGTTCCATCAGCGCGATCCAGGGGTCATCGGCTTGCTGGGCGCCTCGGAGCCAAGGCCCTTCTACGGCATAATCTGTGATGGAATCCATGTACATCCACACTCAGTTATGATTGCGTACAATGCGCATCCGGCTGGTGCATGCCTGGTTACCGATGCCATGTCGGCGCAGAGCTTGCCAGATGGATTCTACAAACTCGGCGAGATGGATGTGGATGTCCACGGTGGCCACGTCTACATCAAAGGCACCAACACTATTGCTGGAGCAATTATCACGCTGGCTGAATGCGTGCGCAACTTTATCAAGTTCACTGGTGCCTCAAAGGTCGAAGCTCTGGAGAACGCCACACTTCATCCCGCACAGATGCTCGGAATTACAGACAGGAAAGGCACACTGGCTCACGGCGCCGATGCAGACATTCTCATACTCGACGACAACCTATTTGTTCAGCGAGTCTTTGTCGCCGGCATGGAGGCCACTGATAAAAACGTTATCTTTAGAAAGAGACTCTGAGCCAGCCAGTTCTTTTCTGATACAATCGCATGTTCTTAAAATGCTGTCTATCAAATTGACTTTAACTCGCATGTAAACTTAGAGCTACTTGGTCAATGTTTCTAATGTCTCTGATGCAACCGGCTGACACAATAGCGCGGTTCTGGTAGGAAATGTGCATTTATATTTGCTTCCGCGTCTGTCGATGTATGGTCAGCTTGTGAGAACTGAGATCACTTTAGGAACGGGTCTACTTGACACATGTTTTACTCGCAAGATCTTCTATGTAAACGTGGTGGACGCTTTGGTGCCATCTGGTTACTGGCTACCTCTGGTGAAACCTCTAGAAGACTAGGTATCACCACCAAAGAGCTCATAGCTGTTAACATTTCCCGCACCTGCGCTGATATCATTGTGCCACCTGTCCCGCTCTCTCTTCGCTTGTCATCGACATTGCTTATTGGCTTGGTGCGTGCGCTAGCTCGAAAAACGCACCTGCTATTCACAGATTGCCATTCCACATGGTCTAGGATCCTGGCAACGCCATGGATCACAAGCAAGCAGGGTTTTGACCCCTTCATATCTGCTCATACAACTGTCTCCAACACAAATACCATTACTTTGAAGAGCGTTGGTTGCCTTGACTACTTGGATGTGCCGGACGTTGCTGATGTTACGGCGGTAGCAATTGATGAGTCCAGTCGCGCACATGTAGATCGCCAACTACAGATCTGGCGAGAGCTCGGGTGGTTGGGTCCGGCGGCTGTGGCATGCCCATCGCCCCAAGGCAATGAACTATCTGCGCAACAGCACAGCAAGCAATCGTTTACCAGCAGCTGGTCATCACTGTCCATCCCTGAGCCTCTTGCCTATTATGATGGCCCCAGGGACTTGGATCGCTTACACAGTGCTACTCCCATGTCTGCGGATGTTGGTTGCCTCGGCTCTGCAGCAATATCTATTGACAGCGTTACTCCTCCGGCTATCACCCGTCACAGAAATCCAGTCAACTATGAAAACGAAGCATGGCCAGACATAAACATGGATGCTGCTGACAACGCCGAGTTCCATTTTGACAATAGTGGAAATATTCGTTTTGCATCAACTGAACTCGGCGGAACCTCTCGTGGATTCTCTACTGGCGATGAACACACCGAGGAACTAGTGCAGGTAACACCCAATCTGCCAGGACAGATCATTTCTAACAACGCGAATCCTATTGCAGGCATCAGTTCTGGTAAATCAGCGCCTCGAGCTGGCGTTCTGCCTGATTTAAACGGAGAGCCAGTTGCGAACGTAGACAACCAATACACAAAAGTGTCTAGCGATGACAGCCCTGGTATTTATCTTGATCATAGTTCGATGTCCGAGAGCAATGTGCTTGGTGCCGATACGTTCCAACTCCAGCAGCGCTCTTTAGATGTGCTTCATATATTGGAGGAAGCCGAGGCTGACGTTCTTAATAATTGGAGTGCGTTGGTAGCGTGCCCGCCACCAAATGCAAGTACTGATAATGTAAAGAATATATGCGCAAATCAAGCCAAGAGACGACGTTTAAACAATCGTCACTCTGTCTCTAGACACTATGAAAGCGATGACCATACATATGAGTCCCGAGTTGAGGCCTTGTGGGCAGGATCGTGTTTCTGGGACCGGGAAATGATTGCCAGATCAGCCAACACCTTGGGTATGCATGCACAAAAATGTATCCGCAACCGCGTGAGCAACCTGGCTAATGTCTATGCACTACCAGCAAACACAGCCATGGAGCAGATCTTTTGTCCGTCTCTTTTGATGACTGACGATATTCAGCTGGCTGACAACGGCATCTGCAACAGCCCCGATCAAGGAAGCGAGTGGCTGGACAATGCGCACGCTCCGACAGATAGCCCGAACGATGGGGGACTGCATTTCGATGACAACAATGACTCGGAACTTGAGCTTGGGCGTGGTGGTTCCCCCATTGCCAATATGGAGAATAACGACGATAATCTCTTGAATATGGATCTTGACATTCCGTGGCTTCATCCAGAAATACTTAAGGAAGTACAACGTCAGCAAAGCATTGCTCAAACTCCCTCTGTTCAGACCGAGTCCAGTGCAGATCAAGTGTTTTACCAGAAGGCCAATGGATCTCATCAAAGCACACCAGCATCGCGTGTACCATCGCTTGACCCACCATCTTCTGACGATGGACTAGACATCCAACATTTTGAGCTTGCTGCGCAGAACTTTGATGCCTTCTCAGCAACTGAAGGTGTACCCGATACACGTGGCCTAGACTCTTTCTTGGACTTGAGTGCGCTTAGTGCGAGAGTCAGAGACACCAATAGTGCGCTGCTTGCCGCGGAGATGAATCATGAAGCCCAATGCTTTCATCGATTTGTACTGACTCGGATGCGCGACTGTGGTAGTGAAAGTCTCGGTTTTAGGGAACTCTTGCCATTACCTTACAGAGACCAGCGTGTTGCAGCACGGGCCTTTGTTGATCTACTGCAGATGGCAAGCCGGTCTGTATTCAGCGTTAAGCAGGTGCGACCCTACTCAGAGATTACCATATATTCAACTCAAGGATAACTCCATTGATTCATATCATAGCTACTCAAATTATGTAACGCTCGTCATTACAACTCATTTTTTAAAGTAGTATTGATTACAGGTGTTATTAAGTGACGTTATATGAACTGCTTAGAAAATGTAAAATAAAGACGGTTTGAAAAAAAGATTTTTTTTTTGTACAGGCGTGTATGAGTAGGGAAATTAGTCTGGAAGGATTACTTGTCAAAACCTTCGTTAAGTATCGTTGCATGCGATGCCTCGCCAAAGCGCACAGAAGCGTCGGCAGAGGTTGCCACAGAGATCATAGAATGCATTGCCTCAGGTTGAGGCTCAATTGATGATATTGACAGCGCACTATAATTTTTGCTGCTATTAGAGTCTACATCTGGGTTGGTGACCCGCATATCTAATGGCTGTTGTAAGTTGTCATTGAACAAGACGCTGTCGTCATTGGTATTAGCCGGATAAAGCATTTGAGTCTTTTGACTGGATGATAGTTCATGAATTGGTGATTCGACTGCGTCGGCCACAGTACTTATGCTAGTGCGGAAAGATATGGATGAAACAAGACTCCATGACGCTGTTGTTCTGGCTGAAAGAGTGACCATTTCTCCCGTATGTGGGCGGCTGATGCTGCGGATAGTCTCCACATCGCTATTGATTACATCCAGCTCTTCAATTGACAACAAAAGACCAGGTGTCACTGGCGAAGCATCGCTAGCCATCGGCTGTGGGATATTGTTACTGTTGTCTTCCACACTATTCCTGTCACTGTCGTCCACATTACTTATTCCTACTGCGTTGGACCCTAACGACGATTCCCGTGGATGCGGAGTGCTTTTGTATTCACTCTTTTCAGACAATATGGATGGCGCAGCAGTGTTGTGTTCCATAGAATAGAGGTAACCGATGCTGCGAATATCGCCATCAAAATTACTGCAGCTATTATCCGATGGCAGCCTAAATACGTCCTGCAGCCTAGGAGCACTAGCGGCTATACGCATTGGATGAACAAAGTTGCGAGGGCTCTGGTCACTGAAAGACACAGGAACATCTGTGGGTACGTCCAACCCCGAGAAAAACGCCTGAAACAACAGCGACGACTCCTTTAGGCTGCTCATTGTGTCTGTAGCTAGCATAGTAAGAATATCACTAGCAGTTTGCCTAAAGGAACTCTGCTTGTTATGCTTCTCATTCACGGTGTTGCTATCGGCAGTATCAATCGGCGAGTTCGCAGTGGGATCCTGGTGGGACAGTGCCTCCAGATCAACCTCCTGACGGGCCAGAATCTGAAATTGTCTAAGGCGCTGTCTTAGCCCTCTGCCAAATGACCATGCAACCACAAGTGAAATTGTCACCAGTGCAACTGTGAGAGCTACCATCATGGCCAAAAGAAAGTTGATGTACTTTAGGCTTGCTTCAAAAATATCCTTTGCTTCAGCCGGACGCTCACGGTTGACAACCACTAGCTGGTATATAAAAAAAGCAAGCGCTGCAGCAAAAGTGCCAATACAACCATACATAAGCCAAGGAAGCTCCTGCACAGCCGCAAACAAACAGAGGCACAGTACAACAATGGCAGCGACAAGGAGAAATGCATGTTGCACCCAACACCCGCCACTGTTACTGCTAGACAGTGCTGCAATCTCTGCTAACTGTAGCCAGAGCTCGACGAACAAGAATCCGCTCAGAATCACTAGCGAAAGAAGTAGCTGTTGGCAGAAAAACATATGCTGCATCTTCAAATCAGCGCCAAGTGCCCGGTACACCTGCCATCCAAAATCTCGTTTCAAGTAGCGCCATACTATCCATCCCTTTGCCACTAATCCAAGCGCCAGTATTCCAATGCTGATTGCCTGCATTGTAACAACGCTCAGTTGCACTCCGCTCTGAATCAGTTGCGCTGCCTGAAGTGCCAATAAGAGCAAATCAAATGCTGTTGCAGCAGTTGCCAATGGCTCGCTCCTGACATGGAGTGCTGTAAAGGCAAGTAATAGCGCCGATGTCTGCGCGGCAATGAAACCACCGTCGTAGAAAATGTATAATAACGTCCGATGTGATGGATTAGGCGTGAACCCGAGGCTTTTTATAGAGTAGCTCTCAAATGTAATATTCACTACAGCCTGCACGACTGAAATGGCGAGAAAGACTTGCAGGGGCCATGACCACTTGTCGTTGCGCAAGAGAGACGATGTCAACATTGGACTAGATCACGGATGTAACAAGGTAGGAGGTATTATACGTTGATATATAAAGTTTGAGGATTGAATAGAGGAGAGGGCGTGACCGCAGGCGTGCAAATATGGATTAAAATATAGATATGCTCGTCCACAGATATACAAAAGGAAAAGGTAAGCGTAATGAAGTGATCAAACGAGCAATGGAGAGAGAGAGAGAAGTAGAGCGCGAGAACAGAGTTTAGTATCAAAGCAGAACAGTAGACTAGCGACATTGTCCGGCTTAGCGCACAGAGCAGATATCGTGGTGGGGGGAGTTGGGGAGGGGAGGGAGATGTGCTCAGAATAGCAAGCGCAATATCCAAAGCCCAATTCACACTCGGTAAGCAGCAACATTAGAGAAGCATGTGCAATGGCTTTTGTAAACCAGATAGACGACCCAGACAATTGCAAACTCTGAGCGCCAGGGAAGCGCACATTGAGGTGATGAGCAAACATTGTTCGGCCAGTAATAAAAAACAATGTATGTGGGAAAACAAAACAGCAAACTCTGTACATTGAATACTAAGACCGGTTAGTGGGAAAATATGAAAAAAAGCTCTAGAAATGGAACCCCGCGACGAGCTCCAGCAATCAGTGGTCGGTTCTGTACAGCGACTGTGGTCTATCGGTAGTAGTGGGAGCATCGGTGTTGGCAGAGGCAGCGGTGGGCGTGCTGCCAAAAAACTCTGAGTGGGCAACAGATGGGCGGAGGTAGACACTTCTTTGCGTACCTTCAGAGGGGCGACGGGGTACCGGATGCGCAATGGCGTAGAAGTTACCGCGCAGACACCATGCAATAGTGTTGATCTCCTTGTGTGTGAGGCCCGCAGAACGCAAGTATCCGCGAATAGAGCCGTAGTTGGAGCGGATGTGGTGCAGCAGGCTAAGCATAACTGGGGCCGGTGAGTCACAGAAAGATGGCGGCAGACCAACGGCGCCCATGTCCAGCATCTCCATGCGCTTGCGCACAGGAGCTAGGTTCTTCTCCGACTGCGCATAATCCTCGGCAATGACGTAGTCGTCGACATCCAGAATTCCCATGAGCAGCATAGCCACAATGCCAGTGCGGTCTTTGCCGTGCTGGCAATGGAAAAGGATTGGGTATGCGCATGGGTCAGCAAATATGCGTAGCACGGCTGCGAACTCCTCCTTGCAGTAGTCCACATAGTCCTCGTATGAGCCGGCCAGCCCTCGCGGTGCCAGCACCTCGCGGCCAATAGTACGGATGGCCTCAGCCTTGTTGAATGTGGCAAAGCGCAGGACAACTTTGATTTTGGTAGACAACGGTGCATGTGCCCAGACGCACCTCTTGCGGTAGTTCTCGCCAATGACGTTGCAACGGTAGCGCGTGCGCTTGCCACCAAACTTGTTCGCAATGCGCAGTTTGATACAAGCGCTGTTCAACAAAGCACTATCCTGTGTCGCCACGAGGTTTGCGGTGTGGTCGCCACTGCTCCCCGACGTCATCGAGCGCTGGTGCTGAGAATGAGGGCTCTGCGCAGATTTCTCATTTAGCCGGGTAAGCGAAGGCTCAGTGTGCACACGCTGGATGTTACTGAGGCTTTTGGAGCCAAGGTCGTCTGCATTGGGTGCATCGACAACGATACGGGGCGTCACAAGGTCTGTTGCGTTTTCGTTGGCGCCCACTGGACGCAGACCGTAGCGCGTAGGCTCGCGGTTTGCGTCGTCAACCGAGTTGTGGTAGAACGAGTCAGTCGAGTCAGTCGAGCCAGTCGAGTCAGTGTGGTAGCCATCGGCGTCTGAGTCTGTGCTGTGTCGAACAGCGGTGGCCTGTTCCGGGTTACGCGAGGGAAGTCTGGGTAGCTTAGCCACTGCAGGTAATTGCGCCTGATCTTTCTTCTCCTCACTCTGCACAGTAGTGGCAGTGGATGCGGTGGGACTCTGAAACTCGGGTATTGGTGGCAAGTGCGCGGCTGGGGGCTCGCTCCTTTGGCGCGTAGTAGAATTGAGTGTGGGGCCAAGCTGAGATGTGGATGGTGGAGGATGCTTCTCCCAGTACGAGCGCAGCATCTGCAGAGTCTCATTGCTCCAGTCCAGAGCTGACTGCGCGAAGCCTGGCTCTCTGACATCCGCGTTGGAGGAGGGTGGATCAGCAACACGATCTGGGTGAGGATTTGGGCGGTTGTCAGGAGTTTCGGGGCGACTGGATAGTACGTGTGCAGTTGACGATGGAGGCATGGGTGGGGGATCGCAAGAGCGAGGTACATAGGGCTTGTCAACAGTGACATTCTGGGTTTCGAGAGTATCCTGGTCAGTTGCAGGATCATATAGATGAGCCAGAGCGCTGGCCAGTGGGTCCTTGCGCGGGTCGCCAAGAGACTTTGTATAGCGCAACGAGTTGCGGCGCGACCAGCTGGACTGTGTTTCGCCGGTGCGTTCCCAGGGGCGGGCTGCGGCCTCGTAGTCGTGCGCGGCGACCTCGACAATTGTGTTGCGCAGCTGCGTGGCGCGTAAATTTGACAGCTTATCGAAGCTCTGACCAGCGGTGGGCTGCATGCCAGCAGGGTAGTGCGTAGTCAGAATGTCACTTGCTCGGGCCTCGAGCTCCGAGCGCAGATCGATGATAGTGCGTATCCCGTATTTGGAAAACAGCGTTTTGACGTCATGCTCACCGGCAGACCCAACCTCGGCCGAGCGGAAGACAACACCGGGCATCGGACCAGCGTGGTCTCCAGCACCGATAGAATGACCCTTGCGCAGGCTGGCCTTGAGCACGCTGACGCCCAGATCGCGAAAGTTGAGGACACGGTCGCTGAGCATCTTGCTATCCATGTTGGCGCTGGCAGTGTGCATAGCCACGTTGCACACATCGACGGATGGCGTGACGGTGCGGCTGGCAAATGGGTACTCGGTGGCTGGTGGCGAGGACTGCAGCGAGACGACGCTGCTGCTGGCGCTAGTGGTACTGGCGGAATCTGCGTGGAGATTCTCATGGCTGGAATTCCGGGGGTGGCCGACAGAAATAAATGTAGGCACGCGATCCGTGATAGGAGGAGCACTGGGCATGGCCAACGGTGACTCGCTGGCGGGAGGAGCAGAGATCAGTGGCATGTTGGTCGGCAGACTGTTGACGGAGCGGTGGAAGCCGGAGCGGTGCACGGGCTGTGGAGTGTGCTGAGTCTCGGTAGCTGTGGGACGGGCGGCATCTAGGCTGAACTTTGCGTGGCTGGTAGGATGCAGAGCTAGGGTATCATCGTCGGACGTTTCGAAGCTGCCTTCCGTTGGCGCGTGGTGACTGAATGCGCGGGACGCTTGCTGTGGCGGAGTTGTGCTGAGAGCTGGGCGACGCGTCGTGGGCAGAGCCGGTGGCGTGGTGACATGCGTAGGGCGCGGTGATGTTGGCAATGGTGGCGGTATGTCACGTGTAGGCCGTGGCGATGTCGGCAATGGTGGTCTGGAGACGTGTGTAACATGCGACGACGCCGGCAATGGTGGAGCTGGGGATGTGCCCGAGCGATTGAGGAGGTCCGGGCCTTGGTGCGGGCGCGGAGATGGCGGCAGCGTTTCCTGAGAGTTGAGCGTAGTCCGCTGGGAATGGATTGTCGACAAAGAGTCCTGCGGGGTCACCGGGAGAGCGGCAGCAGCTGTCCAGGAACGCAGCGGAGACGGGTGGGATTCATGCTGGCGCTCGGACATCGAAGGGCGTCGAGTGCGCTGGTCAGGCGCAGAGTCCTCCATCGTAGAGGAAAATTTGAAAATGTGCTGTAAAATGGTCAAAATCTAGATGCAGATTCAAAAATACAAGTGGACAAGTGAAATATTCAGAGTAGAAATGAAAAGAAGAGTTAAAAATAAAACCACAAAGTTGGTTAAAAAGTATATGCTTTGGGGGGAGGGAGCGGACAGCATGCTATTTATGTTTTGCAGAAAGAGTATTGGTAATCGAGATTTTAGCTGTGGGGGCTGCGGTTGGGCATTAGCTATAAAAAGAGCAGCAGAAAGATACCCGCCATGTAATTTCCGGCACTATTGTTTACAGCCTAAGCTTCTTTCATAGCGCATACCCGTCATTCCGATTGCCGAAAAAATATGCTTACACACCAACCTATTATTTTCTTGGCGGAAAAAGAAACAGCACAAACACAAAGGTTTTAAGCAGACAGTCTCAGTGTATGAGATCGGCAGAAGCAATGGCGCCAGCGGCACGGCCGGCTTCTCGCCCAAAGACCACGCACTCGAGCAGCGAGTTTCCAGCCAGTCGGTTGGCGCCGTGCAGGCCGCCGGTGACCTCGCCAGCCGCCAGCAACCGCGGGATGGGAGTGCGGGCAGCGCCACGCAACACGCGTGCGTGCTCATCGATGCGTAGGCCGCCCATAGTGTAATGCACGCTGGGCGTCACCACCGCCCAAAAGTACTGCGCGACGTGGTCCGTCTTAGAATTGAGAGCCGGCACCGGGAAGGTGCGGCGTCCAAACTCGTCGGCAACTCCAGTGCTGCGCACATGGTCGTGGGCTTCGAGCGTCTGCTGCAGCACATGGACATCAGAGCCAGTGGCAGCAGCAAGCTCAGCAAGCCCAGTGACACGGAAGACAAGGCCCATGTGCTCGTAGAATCCGAGTGCGGCGGCACCAAAAGCATCGGCGGCAGCCTGCGATAGCACAAGGAATGCTGCTGCATCGGGCCCGCCGTCGGTGCCGCGATGGCGTGCGCGGGTGTCTGGTGCAGCGCAGTAGCGCAGCATCGCTGCAGTAACACGGTCGCGCGTGTCCAACTCGCTGACAAAGCGCCGGCCGCGCGCGTCGAGCAGCACGCCTCCTGCGCCACGCAATGCCTCGGCAGCCAGAAACACCGTCGTGCTACGCGGTGCACTAGCGCGCACGAAACCCGTCGGGTGCACCTGCACCTGGTCCATATCCACCAGCTCAGCCCCCAGCGCCGTGCCCAGACGCACTCCGTCGCCCGCTGCAAACGGCCCGTTGGTAGTAGGCAGGCCAGCCACGTCCGGCGCATATGTACCCAGCATGCCACCGTCGCCGCTGCCAGCAAACCCGCCTGTCGCCAGTACCACCGCTGCTGCTTGGATTGTGTGCCTGCCTCTCTGCGCCTCTGCCCCTGCATCCGTCCCTGCATTTGCCTGCGCCTCGTATTCGACGCCGCGCACTCCGCCATCGGCACCAGCCAGTAGTGCAGTTGCACGGGCGCCGGCTAGCAGTTTGAAGCGCGGCTGAGAATCCAGGTGCCGGGTTAGTGCGCTAATGATCCCCCAGCCAACTGGCTGCGGCTTCCCGTCGGCGTCAGGGCGGCGGTGCGTACGCGGCGCACTGTGTCCGCCCAGCTGCGCCACCACATCCAGATCCAACGCAAAGGCGTCCTGCAGCCATTCTACCGCCTGCGCGCTGTCGTTTACCAGTTTCCCCACCAGTGTCGTGCTGCTGCGCCCGCGTCCAGATACAAGCGTGTCCTGCGCAAAAGCTTCGACGCTGTCTCGGATGCCCTGTGCGCGCTGCGTACGCGTCGGCGCGCCGTTGATGCCTGAGGATGCCTTCGCCGAGTTGCCGCCTGCCCGCGCCTCCTTCTCAACTAGCGTCACCGTGACACCCGTCCGAGCTGCCGTTGCACGCAGTGCCTCTGCTGCTGCAGACAACCCCGCCAATCCGCCACCCACTACCACAATGTGCGCGCGCGCCGCCATGAGCGTGTCTACTGTATTTATTATGTAATGTCGCTGGTCGCGCAGGTGCAATAGTCGGTTGAGACCTAGTGATAATAGCCCTATTGCTAGTGTCGCGCCGAGAAGTAAACGTACCATTGCCAACCGTCGCCTGAGCATGTGCATCTATACGTCCCAATGCCATCCAAGCTACGTGGAGAGCAGACCCTGTCGCTGATGCTTTAGGCATGCAATGCAGACCCGGCGCGAGGCCCAGAATGTCCGCCCCGCCCCCATTCATGCCATTTTGGATCACGCCACCACATCACTCCATTTCAATCCAATATCCGCTGATCCTCGAACCGTGGTTCCGGCAGATCAACCACTGCAATTAGCACTAAATTAAAAAGCCCTAGCTCAAATCTTACATCTACGAGCAACCATTTTCGCGCTCATCCTGATAGACCTTGGCGATCTTGAAAGCAATATCCAGGCTCTGCTCGTAGTTCAGCCGCGGGTCGCAGAAAGTCTGATAGTTGCTAGGGAGGTCCGAGTGCGAAAGCTCCTGCGACCCACCCGTGCATTCGGTTACATGCTCGCCAGTCAGCTCCAGATGCACACCCGAGAGCCGGCTGCCCAGCTCTCTGTGGATTCTGATGCTCGAGGTGATCTCGCTGATAATTGCATCAAACGACCGCGTCTTGTGTCCCGTCGGTGCTGTCGTGGTGTTCCCATGGCACGGGTCGCAGCACCACACTGGACGGTGCGCTGTGGCCTGCACTGCCTTGATATGCGCCGCCAGGTTGTCACCGATCTTCCCTGCCCCGTAGCGTGTGATCAACGTCACTCGCCCGGGTTCCAGCAGCGGATCGAGGATGCCTAGCACCCGTACTAGCTCTGCCGGCTCCATCGATGGTCCTACCTTAACTCCGACGGGGTTCTTTACCCCGCGGAAGTACTCTATATGCGCCCCGTCCAGCTGACGTGTGCGGTCGCCGATCCAGATAAAGTGCGCCGACATGTTGTACCAGTCACATAGTTCCGGCGCCAACGGCTTGCGCGGAGGGGTCGACGGCTCGTAGGGCTGCTTCCGTCCACCTTGCACCATCGGCTTTGCCACAGCCCGCGTAAGCGCCTGCTCGTACTCCAGAAGCAGCGCCTCGTGCGACGTGTACAGGTCCACTGTGTTTAGCGCAGAAGTCTGTCCGTTATCCGTCGCGCCGATGACTCCCATGAAGCCCAAGGCATCCGTCAGGCGGTTGACTATCGTCTGGTACTCGTGGCGGATCTCTTTGTTGCGCACGTAGCCGAGGTCCCACGCCTCCGGCTGGTGAATGTCCGCAAAGCCAGAGTCCAACAGCAACCGCACGTAGTTGATTGTCGACGCCGAGTGGAAGTACGCCGACAGCAGCCGCTGCGGATCCGGCCGCCGCTGCGCTGGGTCGATGCTGTTGACGTTGTCGCCACGGTACGAAAGAATTCGCTCACCGTTTACCGTCTCATAGGGGCTTGACCGCGGCTTGGCGTACTGGCCAGCCATCCGCGCAATGCGCACAATTGGCAGTCGCATGCCCCATACGAGCACCAGACTCATCTGCAGCAGGATCTTGAGCTTGTCCTCGATCTTGGTAGGGTCGCAGTAGTCGAATGACTCAGCACAATCTCCACCTTGAAGGAGAAACGCCCGGCCCTCTGCCACATCTCGCAGCTGTGCGCGCAGCCGGTCGATCTCCGGCTGCGATACAAGCGGTGGGAGGGTCGCGACGCGTCTAACTACACCCTCCAGCTCCTTTGGATCGTCGTAAACGACATCCTGCTTGATGGGCTTGCTCTTCCACGAATCTGGCGTCCACTCCGTTGTTGTCAGATGCTCAGGCATGGTATTTAGTTTAGTTTGTTAGTATGCGATAGTATGTCAATAATGATAGCGGGAAAAGGGCTCAGCAACAGCAAATACAGGAGGAATGCGGTTGGATAAAATAGAACGTGAGGCTTGTTAATTTTTTCTCTGCGGCTGGTGTGAGTCAAGAAAGAAAAGGATACTGTGAAGCAACGATTTGCAGGCAGATGTTAGTCAGAATGAGGCGTGCTTGTTGGGCTGTTTAGGACGCGGCAAGTAAGCTGTGTTTTATATGGGCCGGTTGTCTGGGACTCCAGCGATATGCGCAAGACCCCCCAAGTGCTTATTGGCCAAGGCGTAGACTTGGTATAGCGGCGAAATCATTCAAAAAAAACAGCTGGTGGCATCACTGCAACGCAAATCGTTGACAACCCGCCAAGTATGCGTGGCGGCGGCTGAAGGAGCTGTCGCATTTCTTGCAGAAAGTAGTGGCTGCCTTCAGGCACAGAGCGCCTGAAACTCCAAAATAGCCAACATCAGGGCTCAATGCATCTCTTCAAGGAAACCCTTTTTTTTTACCTCCGGGGCAATCCCATACAGGCGTGGCGGCGATAGAAATGTCGGGTTAAATCAGATGTGCTGTTGAGCGTCGTGGCGCCTAACATCAATACACGTCAGATGTCCAAATCAGCATCCGTCCCCTCCATATCACTATCCGTTTCCTCCATATCACCATCTCCCGCCCAGCATCATAGCGCCCTTGTATATTTTCAATTGCAGTACACCAGCCAGTCCAACAGTCACTGTTAAATGCCTGGATGGTGCCATTCTACACCCCGGCAAAGCGGCGCCTCCCTGTCGACGATCCCTTTTTCGACCAGGGCAACGCTGAGGCCAATGCGCACTTTATTGGAAAGCACGCTGTCTGCGTCAGCCGCGGATTGCACATGACCGACATTGTCAACTTGCTGCTTGAGAACTCAACCACCCAGCAGACAATCACCTGCCGTGATCCGCCCTGCCACGGATCTGCAAGATTCCCTTCAGTGCCAGCATTTGAAAAGCACTACGACCAGATGCATCGCAACTGCTGCTCGTTCTGCAATGCCGCGCTTCCTAGTGCACATTGGCTGGACCTGCATATCCAAGAGTGTCACGACGCATTCTTCCGCGCAAGAGTCGCCAGATCAGAGAAGCCATATCTGTGCTTCTTGCCAACATGCGCCCGCACGTTCTCGCATCCCCACAAGCGTATGATGCACATGGTTGACAAGCACCATTTTGCGCGCTCCTTCAACTGGAAGCTTGTGCGCACAGGGCTCCGCCCCACGGCCAATTTCTCCGCCGCAGCAAAGAGTGCGAGGCGTCGGAATGTTGCTCACAAGGTCTCTCCTGTTCACCAGTCGCACGCAGATGATGTCAATGCTCAGAATATGGATGTTGACCAGCTCGCATCGGAGTTTAAGCGCTCATTGAGCGTCGGTGTCCCACGCTCTGTTTCCTTTGGCCGTCGTGGTGGCAACAACAGTAGCAACCGCAACAGGCGAGGAGACCACTGCTAAATTTGCGTGGATGCGATCCATACTATGCACAAGCAATGTCAAACCACTTAACCCCTTTGGCAAAGCAGCCTGGACCTTTTGATGCAAAGCTTGTGTCTGTATGGATCATCCAATTCCTTTCTTCCTGCATCTGTAAATCTTATCCATTTTCCTTGGGAACGTGAGCATCGTCCAATGAATCTGGATAACCGACCGTGCACGCGGCCGCTTGGCGACTGGGGACTCGATCCAATGTTCTGGACGCCTGCAAAGCTATTTATCGGAGATCTACATGCTGCCTTGCCTAGCGAATCCGCCTCGGTGTTTTTCATTGGCAACCAGCATGTCATACGCAGCGCCGAGTTGGTGGGTGTTCTCGTGACTGTCGATACAAGATCGTCAAAGATGACCACATATCATGGTAAAAAAATTCTACTTTGTCATATGTCACGTTACTATTGCTATGTGTTACAAAGATGAACATCCACCATTTTGCTATCTGCGTATGGTAAACAAGGAAATTCTTCATCTAAAATATTCGCAGTTCTACATTTGTACAACTAACTGTTCCAAATACGAAGGGCTTCTTTGTTGTCTTTTGTCCATGTAGTTGATGACGGCACTGGCGTTATACTGTGTGTGTGTTTTACGTCACAGGACGAGGGGTGCTCGCAGATGCCATATCAGAATTACGACCTAGGCACCACTGTATGCATTGAGGGTCGTCTGACAACATATAGAGACGAACGCCAGGTAGTAGTCCGCACGATGAAGCCTGTGGATCCGGACCGCGAGGTACTTGGCTGGCTGGAGCGTCTATCACTCCGAAAGTTTCTAGCCACAGCGCCGTTCTAGCACATTGTATTATTTACTGCCCTTTGTTTCCCTAGTAGTGTTATTTAAATGGTGTTGGCGGAACTACAAATGTTGAAAGGAAATAGATCCGCTCAAAAGGAAAAAAGAACAATGCTGACGAGAAGCGTGCTATAGTGACTAAACTAGGCATCCTTCTTGGACTCGCTGCTGGTATCGATCTGTTTCTGGAGCTTCTCGCATTCATCCGCCAGACGCATATACTCTCTGTGGCTCGACTCTGCCTGCTTCTTCAGCGTCTCCATATCCCGGTCCTTTCTGTTCAGCTCCTCAACCTCCTTGCGAGCCTTGGAAAGTTCGCTCTTGAGCCTCTCCGTCTCAGCCTTTGCCGAATGTGGGCCTGAAGAGACTAGTCGCGGTGCTGTAGAGGCATCACCATTCTCTGACAACTGCGCAATAAGTGAGTGAGTGGATATCAGGATCAGTCCCAGAAACATTGTGATCCCTGTCAAATACGTGTTGCGCTGCGCATAGAACTTTTGGAGCTTCTGTTGGCACAGTGAGTGCTCGTCGATAATCCGCGTGCTTTCCTTCTCATGCTCGACCTTGCGCAGGCGCATCACAGCGTCGGCAAATAGAAGGAATATAAATCCAAACGCTATGCGAACGCCATAAAGCACTCGCTGCGCAATTGTCGACCTCGACGACCACACAATCATCGCCCGCTTCCACCGCACCGGCATTGGTACGATAAGCAAAAGAAAGAGGCATATCTACATAATGCCAATCCACAGTCTCTCGTCCTTTCAGGAATTCAAAATTGACACAGCTTTAGCAATACTAGTTCAGCAACACTCACGCAGTTCGCAGGCCATATGTGCCCAGCAAGTTCCTCCTACCTCTGCCATCAGAAGGGCAAACACGCCCGTGTATTGAAGTGTAGCCATTTGAAATGTTCTCTGTAAATACATCCAACTAGTGAGACAAGTAGGCCAGAAATGTGGACAAGCTTCCTCAACTTTTGTGCCCTCAAAACCCCACCCTCGTCCTCTCCCACTGCGCAGGTTGCTGCGGGCCAATGGGCAAGTGGCACATAAGCTTTCACGTGATTACTGGCATGTTACTTGCCCCAGCGCTTCTCGATCTTGGCATAACCAGCCAGTGCTGTGCAGACTGCGTCGCCAATGCTTCTACTACTCGAATCTGCCTGCACCAGCTCGACGTCTTGCAGCTGCCACGGCGGAAACTCTGGAATGTGTGCCAGCTCATCGCACAGGAGCAGCAGCTCTGGGTGTCTATGGCCTGCCGGATCTCTTAGACAGCCAGCAACGAGTCCCTCAGTGATGTTGCTAGGTGACAGCGTCTTGCATTGCACTTTGTGCGCCAGCTCTTGTGATACTTTAACCAATGACGGGTAGCCGTGTCCACGCGACCACAGCGAAATGTGAATGTCTGGACGGTAGTCTGAAGGAACCGGCGCTTCGGCATCCGCACGCAAGTGTTCGGTACGATCTTTACACTCTAAACATATATCGGGTGTGCGGCCATTAAATGCTCGCGCCGCCATCTTGGAGTTGCGTAACCGAGTCGCAATGGCATCAAATGCGGCCTCAGTACTGCCTAAATAAGATGTAGAAAACAGTGCGCACGTTGTCAGTGTGGTGTCGCACGCATTGTTGCTATGTGTGCTCGCAGCCATGAACACTCGCCTCGAGAATGCGATGTTGCTTACCATCTCGTGTGTATATACTCAACCGCGGCACTCTTGCTAGAAGCGTCCAGGCACACAGCGCCTCAACATCGTCAATGCAGCTGGTCAGCAGGTGCTGCGCTTCTCGGCTCTCACGAACTCTGGCTTCAGGAAGAATGACTGCTAGATGCTCTGGACGCTGTGGAAGCGATGCTAGATAATCTCTTAGGCGCTGACGCCTTTCCATGATTGCATCCGTGTCATTTGCCTCTAAGAGCTCTTGAACGTCAAGGCCTGCCTGTGTGAGGGAGCTCTGTACCCATTTCTGGAAGGAGCGGTGTATAGCAAAAACCAAGTGTGTCGAACGTAGTGCAAGCGTGCATGCACCGTCGAATAACTGCTGCTTCATATCTCGCTTGTTCTTTCTATCGCTGCTGCTGTCACTACCCACTCGTGCAAGCGCTGCTAGCACCAAAACTGAGACTACCCAAACTAACGTTTGCATTCCCGCATCCATGCACTCGGCTGAGCGCTTTTATTTTCCTTTCCGATATAAGCAAATTTAAGAAGTGCGCAAGTTTTTATTAGGCAAAGCTACACAAACAGATCAAGGGGGTAAAGAATGATGAAATCGTGTGGTGGGGGACTTTACAGGGCCTTTTTGAGCTTCTTCTGACATAAACCGGTTTCAGTAATGTGGTTAAAAATAAAAAATTAATGCAGCGCGATACCTTTCTCTTTCCTTGCCATGACGTTGTCAACGCCCATAGGAATGGTAATAATAATGCGTGCTGGCATCGAGAAAAGCTGGCGTATCCTATTTAACGGCATGTTACTGACATCCAGATGCTAACCACATCTCTTTGAAGTAGGGGTTGGCTTTGCTATGTGTAAAAATGCTAAACTCAAATGTTTTTGTTTTGCTTTATATTCTATTGGCAGTAGCACCTTTGAGGTTTTCTTCATTTTCACACCAGTATGGAAAATTTCTTATAAGGATATGTAAAGTAACAATTTATCTAGCGTCACTACAACAAGACATAGCATCTCAACCAAGCTATACAGCAACATAAAGTGATGTGTGAGCAGCCTCAGACACATCCTCCGTCTCGTGTGGTGGCGGCGGCGGCTTGTATGGAGCAAGCTCAATGGCCTCCATGACCTCAAACCAGTTGACATTAACAAGCTTTCCCTCAGCACCCAGCGTCCAGAACTCTAAGCAGTTGTTGATCATGCCAAAGCTATATGGGTTGGTCGTTGCCTTTTCCACATCCTCATCTCGCAGACGAGTGTATCCAATGTTCCGCAAGGCAAACGATGACTGATTAGAATCTGCATTCTGCGGCAGCAGGTCTTCAGAAGTTAGAGTGTTGGATTGAGATATGGGCGGAGGCCGTGAATCTGCATCGGGCTGCGATGTGGTAGTTGCAGTGGGTGTCTGCTCTTCAACCGCCACAGTACCACCGATACCAATAATAAGCGTTCTGAGTCGAGAAGCTGCCCTCTCAACCATACTTTTGCGCTTGCCATGACTGTGGCCATGCTCGCAGCTCTTCTTCTTCCGAGGCGCCAGACGCATAAATCCTGTTTGGTATTCGTTGGTGGTTTGTCCAATCGCAATCTGATACAGTTGCGATAACAGAAGGATTATTACCCAAAGACAGTTTAGTGATATCCATCCAGTGGTCACAACCGTCCACGAATCTGACTGGAACAGGCCGCAAGCATAGTCGCCTAGATAGCAGGGCTGCCCTGGAATCGGGTCATAGACAACGTATACGCTGGCTAAATAATGGCGGACAAGCAGCACGTATGTGCTTATGCCAAACGCAAGCACGATGAGAAAGCCCACAAACTGTCGATGGTTGTTAACGCCAATGCTGTTGCACGTCCATGGACAATAGTGGTCAAAGCGCGCAATACAATGTCCACTGAAGCGGCAGTGTTTGGAGCGCAATGGGCGGAGATTGAGGCAGGTAAAGCAAAAGTGCTCAGGGTCAAGACGGCCCTCCTCTGCCAGTTTGCGGATAGCAGGTGCTGCTGCCTGAATGCTCGTGTTGCGAGGAATAATTCCTGGATCCGCCAAAAGTGTCTTGTAAAAGTAGTACATGCAGACGCCGAATAATACCATAAAGACAAAGTTGAGAAGCTTGTATGTTGGAATCGGATGGCCATCAATATACCCGCGAGTCGTCACGGGAAGCACACGCGTAACCCACGTAATCAAAATATACAACGCCGATGACTGGAATATAGTCGTCACGTACGGCAGGCGCTGTATCAGAAATGCTGTCCGCCTCCTGGTAATATATCTGAAAAATACATACTGCATGCCAGCGAGAACACCCAACCCAAGCGGTATGCCGATGAACCAAGGATAAAGCGATAGCACATACAGACAGAGCCCTACACCGACCAGCGGCAGCAGAACAGAGCATATTTCCTTGCGGAGCGAGCGGCCGAATATTGTGTATCCAGGATCTGTACGGTCCCGAAGCATTGCGGCTTGTTCGATATGATCTTCAAATGTGGTCCTGTAGCCATGGGATGCAGCAATGTCGCATGGTGCCTGTGCATTTGTGCTACCATCGCCACCACCAGCATTACTGTCCGAGCCAAAGTCTTTGAGATTGGGATCTGCGCCCTTGGCAAGCAGTGCCACCTTGATAGACGGGATGCCGTTCATCATTGCAAAATGCAAGGGCGACTTGCCCGTCTTATCTTGCATGTTGATACTGGCGCCAAGATGTAAAAGAAGCTCCATCATGTCTTGCTTGCACTGATACGCTGCCCACATAAGCGGCGTCATACCGTATGTGTCGACAGGATCCACTGAGTATCCTAGTGCTGGGTACTGCGAGCTCAGTAAAACCGCAAGTGCTGGAAGCATGTCCGAATGTACTGCCGCGTGTAGAACGCTATTGCCGATAGAGTCACGATGGGCTGCGTTCGCGCCGCGGTCAATTAGATACATGACAATGTCAAGCTCCTGATGCGAGATTGCCCAGAACAGGGGCGTTGCGTCGAACTCCTTGCTGATGGCATCGACATTGGCCTTTCTTTCCTCTACCAAGTATCTGATCACTTCCATTGATCCTCCCAGGACAGCCAAATGGAGAACCGCGTTTCCCCGCTCGTCTGTTTTATCAATGGAAATGCCTCTCTCTTCCACAAAATATCTGACTTTTTCGAGGTCGCCCCTTTGTGCAGCTTCCCAGAAGGCCTCGTCTTCGGATTGCGCCATTTCTACCACTGGAGCAGCCTCAGGTCGCTGTGGCCACGATTCTATTGTGCCAGTCGCCTCCTCGTTGGATAGCTGACTCTGTGCTGCCGTTGCCTTTGAGGGCTGGCGCAGCTGTGCTGGCATATTATTCGATGTCAAATTGCTCCCCTGACTCTCCTGCGGCTGTATAACACTTTCACCATGTTCGCCATCGTTTAGCGTTGGGTCCTGTGATGATCGTGAGCTCGGGTACTCTTCCCTATCTGAGGCTTTGGAGCTAGTGCCATTAGAAACAGGGTCTGTGGGTGGGGTCATCTCTTACTAATAGACAGACCAAATTAAAAATTGCAAAATGGAAAATACTTTGAAGAGAAAGGAGGCATACTCTACCACCTTGGCGGGGAAAACGCGCTTGCGGCAAAGCAGTTCCGCTCTTTCTAAGGCTTACTCAGAAACGACCCTTCAACCCCCCCCCAGCAGGCAAGCGGCTCGATGACGAATGATGAACTAGTGCGGCTCGGGCTGTGGCAGGACAAGTGAGCTGTTGTTGAATTGGGCTGCTTTTCTTGCTTCTTCGCTCTCTGGGTTTGTAATCTCACTTGACGCTCTTTGACACTTTGACATCTGCACATCTGTGGACTTTTGTGGAGCTCGTTGGTCGATTCAGTCGTTAAAACCAAAAACCATGTTCAAGCAGCTTGCCACATTCGCGTTGGCCCTGAGCCTACTCGCGTCCTACGCAGCGGCATATACGACGATTATGAAGCCCGTTTCGCAAGAATGTTACTTTGAGCGTCTAAAGCAAGGCAACCATTTCTCTATTACTTTCGAGACCGCCGGGAAGCTGCCTATTGACTTTTCAGTACGTACATGGGTCCTTACTTGAGCAGCCCAGCAACACACTTTTTTCACGGGATGACAAAAGGCCATTACACTAATTGCATATTATCTTTCTTTCCTTTTGTAGCTGAACGACGCAAATCGCGTCCCGATATACAGCATGCCTCACACGGGAGATGGCAGCTATAGCTATACCAGCACTGGCGAGGGCAGATACTCATACTGCTTCAAGAATAACGCACCACACGAGATAGTAGTGAACTTTAACCCACATGGACCCGAAGACGAGGTGTTTCTGGCCACACACGATGCGTCACCAGCAGAAAATGAGGTCCGCAAGCTTTCGCACAACATTGAGGAGGTCAGAGATCACTTTAACTTTATGCTGTTCCGTAACGAGGTTCACGACCAGAGCGTCTCGGACACGCAGAAGCGGATGTTCAACTGGTCGATTCTGCAAGTACTTGCGCTTGCTGGCGTGTGTGGCTGGCAGATATACTACGTTAGATCGCTTTTCAAGATCCGCGGAGTGGTATAAGCCAGCATGTGTTTTTGTTGCACACATACAATTCCTAACTCGCTTGGAGGTATTTAAAAATAAATGAACGAAAACGTGATTTAATTGACACGTCACTATGAAACCTTAAGTCTCAGGGCTAATGTGTAAGCACGATACGATAGCGTGCTTTTCCATCCTCCATGTGCTTTAATGCTTCATTGACCCGGTCAATCGGATACTTCTCAATGACCGGGCGGATGTTGTGCTCCACCGCCAGCTCGAGCACCTTGTCGATGATCCTGTGTCCACCAATGAGCGAACCAGTTATGCCAACCTCATTCAACACAAACTCAAAGGGCGAAAACTGCATGTGTCCTTCAGGCAGTGCCAGAATAACAACCACTCCTTGGTAGCGCATCCAAGAGATAAATTCATTATACTGGTTCGCTTTTGAGTTGGATGTGACCAGAAGATAGTCCAGCTTGTGGTGCGCCTTCTTAACTTCTTCCTTGTCCGAGGTAAGCACAAACTTGGATGCCCCGAGCTCGAGACACTGCTGCTTCTTGTTTGGCGAGTGAGAGAAGGCATATACTTCGGCGCCAAGAGCACGGGCATACTGAATCGCAAGATGGCCTAGTCCGCCAATACCTATAACTCCTACTCTGTCACCCTTCTTGACACCCTTACGGAGCATTGGCGCAGCCACAGTAGTCGCCGCGCAAAATAACGGTGCGGCTAGGGCAGGATCAATGCTAGGTGGGATCTTGAAGACATAATTGGCATCGACACGTACTGCTGAAGCGTACCCGCCTTAGGATTGCTCGCCGTCAGTATATTTTCCATTGTATGTAGGAACTGTCTTTGGACAGTGTGGGTCAAGATTATTGGAGCATGCCTCACAGTCATCTCTTAGACATGCGTAAACTTACGCTCCGACACCGACAATATCACCCTCGGCAAACTTGGTTACCTTTTCGCCCTTTGTTATGACACGGCCAACAATCTCATGGCCCACGATTGCCGGGTAGCTGGTGCCCTGCCACTCGTCCTTGATCGTATGAAGGTCGGATCCACAGATGCCACTGTATTGAATCTCAACTTCAACATCATTCGGCCCAAGGGCCCGGGGCTTGTACGACCAAGGCTCGACCTCGATGCCAGGCTTCATGGCTGCCCAACCGTGGATCTCGTTGATTTTTCCTTCTACCATTGTTTGAAACTGCAATGTCAATAATCTCTAGTAAACAAAATAGTAAGAGAATGGTTGCAAGCACCTTGAACCGAAAATAACTGTCTTAAATAGTCGATAAAGCACTGAGTGACATTGAGTAACACAGCATGATAGACCGTTTGCATGTCTAGGGGTAGGGGTGAGAATATCGATATACAAGAACTTTGTCATACCCAAATACTTCATGTACGCATGAATCTGGCAATGCCTTCTATAGCCACCAATTATGCTAAAGCCATATTGCTCTAGACCGCATCAGGAGTAGCTGCATAACTATAGGACAGCAAAAGTTAGCTGCTTGTGTACAGGGCAAACGTTTTATTGCTGTTTCTAGCAAAAAAAATGTCGACGTTTAGAAAAGGCTATTTGTAGCTGCTGACTTGAAATGTATGCTTTAGAAAAACATAGAGCTTTCCAGTAAGTGGTGGCAAGTTTTCTGACTTGTGTAGCTCCAACAGGTAGAGTGACTTTTTCCATCATTCTTTTCTTGGCACATCCGCATTATAATAAGAACATTCAAGATCTCGGTTTTAGCAACCCAACAACTGCTGTAAGTCATCAGCGTTCACTTGAATTGGGGAGGGGTTAACAAGTCGCAACATAAATAAATTTGTTACATAAATAGTTGGCAGCTGTCGATGGAGACAGGGAAAACATTCATCTCTTTTTTTAAATAAATTAAACACACCATTGAGATACGTTGATTCTTTTTGACTACACTACTGTTTAACTTGCATTTTCACTATGAGTGATACCTCTGAAGTACCAACTATACCTCTTCATATCACAGTTAATCGGGGGGTAATCAGCAGGCTTAAAGAAACATCCTGGTATTCAGATATGTGCATAGTCGAGGTCCTCGAAGTGTTAAACTTAAAGCTAGCTGAAGTTGTTGTGCGAGTCAATGGCAAGCTAGTTACATAAGATGGTGATTACGCGTATGCAACTCTTGAGAAGAAAATAGAGGGCCGCGAATATGTTTCTATAGATATTATTACGAAGAGTCCTAATATTCAATATCCAGCAGTGGGCGCTGCACCTGATGAAACAGTTGATAAGATTGACATAAATACAAATGCTCCTGCCATTGTTATAAGAAGCTCTGGATGGCATGATACACTTACAGTTCCAAATCCTGTTGATGAGGAAAAGCTAACTCCTCATTCAAAAAAGCACCGCCGATAGAATAGAAGTAGTGGAAAACATCTGTTTTGTAGGGCTAAAGGCTAGTGACAAATACAACACAAAGCCAACGCCATGAAACATGGCTATGCAGCTGGCGTTGCACCTTGCAGGCACATGTTGTATGGTTTGGAATAGGCTGTGCATTATAACAGAACCCCCCAGTTTATGCCAGAAATAATATTTTTGCTTTTTTAGTAAAGGATTCTATATTGACATTTTTACAACAAAGAAATCAGCAACACCTTCCTACTCGAAGAAAGTAACACTCCATCCTACGTATAGCTAAGTGTGGTAAATGTAGTAATGTTTAGCTGCGCTATAGGTGCAAAGTTACTTTTTATGAGTTTATAATAATAACAGAAGAAAGGGTGCACATTACTACGAATGATTGTAATAGCAGAAAGGCATATATAGCCATCGCTACTAATGGGGGGAGTCTTGATTGATCACCTGGTAATCGGGCAACTACAAACTCAACAACTGCTGAAAGTCAACTTTAATTGGAAAGTTGGGTTTATTTTTTTTTAACAAGCTGTATTATATGCAGTCTTTTTTAAATAAATTATACACTGCTGTAGATGAAGCTAAAGATGGCAGTTACCTTTTTTTTTGAATAAAAGGCAAAACAATTATTACTATATTCTCCTTTTTCTTTTAACTACACTACTTTTTAACTTGCATTTCTAATATGAATAACAATTTTTCTGAAGGGCGGCCTATACCTCTTCATATCACAGTTAATCAGAGAGTAACCAACATGCTTAGAGAATTACCTTGGTATTCGTATTTTGCACTAAACGATGTCCTCGAGGTGTTAAATTTAGAGCTAGATGAAGTTGTTATGCATGTCAACGGCGAGTTAGTTAAAGATAATGATTATTGCATGTATACAACTCTTGATGAGGTAATAGAGGACCGTGAATATATTTCTATAGAAATTACTACGAAGAGTCCTAATAGTGATTATCCAGCAGTGGACGCTGCACCTGATGAAACAGTTGATAATAGTGACACAAATACAAATGCTCCTGCTATTGTTGTAGAAAACTCTGGATGGCATGATACACTTACAGTTCCAAATCCTGTTGATGAGGAAAAGCTAACTCCTCATTCAAAAAAGCACCGCCGATAGAATAGAAGTAGTGGAAAACATCTGTTTTGTAGGGCTAAAGGCTAGTGACAAATACAACACAAAGCCAACGCCATGAAACATGGCTATGCAGCTGGCGTTGCACCTTGCAGGCACATGTTGTATGGTTTGGAATAGGCTGTGCATTATAACAGAACCCCCCAGTTTATGCCAGCAATAGCTTTTCTACTTCTTTAGTAAAGGATTCTATATTAAAATTTTTTTACAACAAAAAAAATTAGCAACACCTTCCTGCTCGAAGAAAACAGCACACCACCTAGCGTATTGCAAAGTCCAATTAAGAAAGAATAGACTATTAAGAACGTGACCACTTCCCAGAGGCTTCCCCTTCTTAGAGTCGAAGGTACTTTATGTTTGAGTTGCAGTGTGCTTCTGTCTCTTCTTCTATCGACCCGTATCCCAATCTCAGGTATTGGAACTGCAATGTTACTGCTGTTCATAGTTTCTGGTATATTCCATACTGCTAAAATAGAGTGGGGGTGGCAAGGGAGCTCTGGAGCGTGACCAGCCTAAATCGGGAACAAGATTTCTTCACATATATATTTTTTAGGTCTTGTTGGAACTAGTAATGAATGGAAACGAATAGAACACGAGCAACAACTGGATTCGAAGCGCTGATCTACAGGCACGCGGCAGCCAATGCAATAGCTCCACCAACAACCGCCATAAATGTGGTATGTGACGCAGCAGAGGTCGTAGAATCGCTGCCGTCAGTCTCGTCGTCAGTCTCAGAGTCTGAAGAATCCTCAACTGTCTCCAGGCTGCAGTCAATATTATCGGCCACGCTCAGGGCCGACTCAGCCTCCTTGCACGAAAGCTTGCCCCTGCCAGAAAGGCTGACCTGACCGTCGACTGTTTTGAGCGAAGGGAATGTGATGTTGTCAAAGCTGCCCTCAATCACAATACTACCAGGGACCGACTTGAGCTTGGGGAACGTGTCTTTGCCAATCGAGTTAAACTTGGTGTTGTTAACAATGTTCAGCGACGAGCCAATCTCGCTCAATTTGGGGAACGAGATCGCCTCGAAACCGTTGCCGCTAAGGGTTACCGACTTTTCGGCAGTCGTGAGCGCTGGTACAGAAAGGTTCTTGAACGAGTTTGTGTACAGCGAAAAGTCATCCGATACGCTGCTGAGCTTGCTGATGTCCAGAGCCGAAGTGTCTGCAAACGATATGTTTCCACCAACCTCGGTCAGCGACGAGAACGTGACGTTGGACCCCTTGCCGTTGTTCGCAATGTTGATGTATCCAGAGGTCTTCTTCACTGCGCTAAAGTCCAAGGCAGTAAGGTCAGAGTTGGACAGGATCTCAATATTACCAGGCTCCGAGTCGGCAAACAAGCCCAATGAGCCGACATGCGTACCGATGATCTGGAAGTTCTTGGACGACGAGATGTTTGCATATGTTAGCTCTTTCAGATTCGGATTGACGATAACCTGAAAGTCATCAACGCTGCTAAGCTTTGGAAGCTCCACCTTGTACACATTGGTGTTGTTGAGAATCTTCAGCGACCCAGCAGTGGTCAGGGAACCGAATGAGACAGTCTGTAGATCGTACATGTTCTGAATGACCAGCTGGCCTGTGATCTCCTGCAAGCTGTCAATGCTCAGTGCGCCGATTCCGCTAACACCATCAATCGTCACATCAGCCTCGAACTTGTCGCAGGCATTGATCGTGTTAATATCAGCCTGGCTCTTGACCTTTACGTTTTTGTTGCAAGCGCCTAAATCGATGGTTGGATGATTACGACCACATAATTGGCAGAGCAAAGAGATTCAGTAATAAAGGATTTCTTATGTGGCTGCATCGCAAGCCTTGTTCACCTTTCGTTCTCTGTTCACAATGCATGTCTGGCAGCACAAGATAAAACAACACAGCCAACTGTGAGCAACTTGCATTCTGCTCATCTTTTGCCACATCCCTACCCAAGTGAGGGTGTTTTAAGCTAATCGTTCGCAGTGAAAAAGAAAAAGCACTTACCACTAACAAGAGCAGCTATTGCTGCAAAAGCAAGCACACACTTCATGACTCGGATATTACTGAAAAGTAGAATATAAGGAATAAGTGGATGCTTCGATAGCTATACGACGTGTAATCGAAAATGCAAAAGGCGAGTGTATTAGTATTACAAGCAACGCAGATAATTAATATAGCAACGCAACTCGGGCTATGGCAAAAGGATAAGAAAGAAGGCGTGGCTCGAAGTCTGATGAATCAGTGCGTGCCCTACCCGACCTCCCAACAGCGCCATTGATGGTTAGAAATGGGGAGGCTCCACGAAGAAAAAGAGCACAACAGTAGTGGCAAGTGGGCCTTGCTTTCCGCATACTGCTTTCCAGACCGCATCACTACAACAAGAGCAGCGATGGCAGCGGTGTGCAAGCAGGGAAAGGGCTACCACCGCCCCCTCACCAGTATCCTGGATAGGCATATTGTACCGCTTATTTCCCAGTATCCTGTTGCCAATATACATGCAACCCTGTGGCTTTAGAGTTACTCACCTGTTGATAGTACCAGCTGGTGCAAGTAAGAGAGGGGAAAGAAAGGAAACGGTTATTGTTGAAGATGCGGGAATTCGAGAGAGTATGTTCGATGAAGGAAAACGGTGAAGGAAGGAAGGAGAGAGCCGAATGCAACTTTATTGTACTTCCGTTTGGGGATACTGTGCGCCCGAGCCGAGCAGAGGTTCCTTTTTTTCTCATTTTGTTGTGCTTTGGGCGAGACAGATCTGCAACAGGCCTCCGTAGCCAATCATTTGATGCTTTGGACCATGCATGCTAGCCCGCGAAGCAGAAACACTAGCTGGAGCCATGCAGCCAATGCCAGCATGTGCGCACCCTGACCGGCTCACCTGCCCGTGTTTTCGGCGGTTTTTGGATTTCATTTGAAGACTGAAAAAGGCAGAAATAAAGTTACCTGCCCGTTAGTTCTATAGCGCTATTTAGGATTGGAGGTTCAAACCAACACCAAACTTGTTCTCGCCCTTTAGATGGTCCAGCTCACCCGAAATAAGGAACGAGAACCCGGGCGCAATCTTCTCCTCAAGCAGCATCGACACCTTGCCAAAGCTGTCGGCCATAGCCCTAACAGTTGACGCAGCAAACTCGTACTTGACGCCCACAGAACAGCTGGCCTCGCGGCGCCCATACGAAGGAGCGCTGATCGCTTGCAGCTCCGCCGCAGCTTCGCACTTCTCAGAGATCTTGCGCCAGTATGACATGGTCAGCATGTTCACTCCTTGCGTCTGCGCAACCCATGCGCGGTCAGCCGACGGCTGGTACCGCATTGCAAACGAGATGCTGGTCTCCTGTACCTTGGGAAGCGGGCTCTGGTACAGCAACTCTGCGCCGATACCCAGCTTGGGCGTAATTGACTGAAGGTAATTGGCCATGTAGATGCCCGTGCCATCAACCAACGATGAGTTGATCGCTTTTACGTTAGACGTGTAATCGGCGCCAGTGTACTCGCCTTCAAATTGGAACATTGACTGCGAATCATCGCTAGTCGAAATCTGAACCTGGGACTTTGCTTGCAGCTGCTCTGTCAACGAATGACTAAGTCTCCCTTGCAGGTTGAACTCTGTGTCCATCTTTCCGTGCATCATAGTGTCCTCATCCATGTACACACCTGTAAACTCAAACGACGACGGCTGTCCAGGCTGTCCAAGCTGGAAACTGTGCATTACCTGAAAATTCTGCGAAAGAAGCTTTGCAAGATCCGCGTGTCCGCCATCAAACATAAAGTTAGTCAGCATTGTCGTCTTGAGTTCCTTGTTCAGGAACTCAAACTGTCCTGGGTTCGGCAGGTTTAGCCGCATACGGTGCTGGTTAAGCGCCTTGTAGTAGTGCAGCGGATTCCAAAACTTGAAGTGAAGCTCCTCCTCCAGATCAAACTTGGGCTTCAGCCCGAGATCTGCGATCGTAGGCATGGTCATATTACCTGTTGCCTGCGGCTGTGCGCCTTTCTCTGACACTGGCGATGATGCGTATTCCATGATGTCTGGAGCGCAGGTCTTTTTATTTGTTTATTTATTCGCGTTTATGCTTTTAGACACAGTCGCGTCTGTCCAAAATTTTCCTTTTTGCGTCGTTGGTTAGGGCGCTGCAATACACCAAAGCTGTTATAATTCTTCTACACGATTAAGTAATGGTAAGCTTAAATATTGTGACACAGTTGGATTGATTAGCATAAGTGCAAGTTTTCTGCGAAATTTCGAGATTCGAGCTGGGTGGCAGCGTGATAAGACTTGTCGTATGCTTTACCAACGGTCCACCTGTGTATCGCCAGTGGTTCACGGATCGCTAAAGCGCAACAAGTGTAAGTACAGTTTTAAAGCAACCACGTAAAACAAAAAAAATGTGTAGGAAGCAAGACAAAGATTGCAAAACCCCCCCCCTTCAGAACTTTTACGCTAATCATGCGTTGATCTGCATGAGGTTTTTATGTAGCCTTGTCCAAAAGCATTGCAAGTCCTGTTTGGTGCAAAAAGATGATAGCGTTTTGAAGTGATTTCCCCTAGCAACTCACATGGCGAGTTTGCGTTAGAGTAGCAGTGCGCTTGCGCTGTGGGTGAAGGTATGGTTTGCGCATGGGCGGAGGTGTTGTTGACCGACAAAGTAACCAAGCGAACACCGTGGTCTTGAACAACTCTACACTAGAATACATCCACCCAACCTCTATGTTACAGATTCCATTGGATATGATTGCATGTATTGTATATTATTATGTCAATGTTGGGCCCATCAACTCTAGTTATCTGCACAGTATTAGCCTGTTTAAAATTACTAATAGTTTGCTATTCTGCCTCGGCCCTTTATTCTTGTCTAGTGACGCAAATCGCGGCTCCTACAAAGAAGATGCCATTCTCCTGACATGCTAGTAGCTTTTTTTTTCTAAAAGAAAAAAAGCAGATCTAGATTTTGGCATCAACATTCACCATCTTGCTCAGTGTGTCTGCGACCTTTACCACATTGCATCGGATAACCCTCACGTCAAGTTTCAGCTGGTCCATAAGAACGTTGGTAGTTTTTGGGTTTGAGAAAAAGTGCATGAGCCAGTACGATCCGTGTGTATGATACTCCATATGGCGCTTTATACGGTGAGGTAGCGGCTGGTTCCGACCGATATTGACAAATCCCCGAACCGCTCCTCCACGATCGAGCACCGTTAGTGCCGATCTCTTCAGCATATCCCTTATTGACGCCTACATATAGTAAATTCTCAAGATAGCGCAAGTTTCAGTTTATCAGTACAACGGTCTAGAGTAGTTTAAGGCATTGTTTCAACGCAGGTGTGCTCAATTTCCGTACGTTGGTCATTTTGGTACGGGAAATGCACACAAGCTCGTAAAGTGGCATCTTTGGCGAATCAATTCAATATCTGAACTTCGACTTTTCCTTCCACTCCTAGCGACAGGTTAGGTAGAATTTACAGACAGCAGTGTAGGACGAATTTATGCGAAGTATTAAGAGAGAAAATATTCTGGAACTTGCTTCTGTCAATCGGTCCTGCTATCAATCAACACAGCAGCACTTGAGCAGCATCTTTGCTGATTTTGGCTGATCAACGTATGCCATGAAAGGATTTACTGATCACCACAAGAGAAAACTGCAAAGCCGCTGATTTGATACTGCAGGAATAGCTTCTATTTTTAAGAAAACTATTGACGCATCAAAAAATAATACTTGCGTTGGTCAAAGGGATTATTGACAGCGAGTGGTCTTGTTTTTTTTTTTTGCGTTGCAAGAGGCAAAGTTTATGCGTGTTTAGCGTTGGCAGTCAATAGAAAAGACCAAAAATAGAACAACATATTGGTAGTAGTTTTGAATAGAGACATTGAGGAGATAATTTATAGCAGTGTCCTAGCGATGATAAACAACACATGCAAAATACCTTAAAGTTGTCTGTATTCCAGTAAAGGTGGGTGTAGGGGGTTGCGGAATCATTAAAGAGCACAAATGTTCATCTGGTTACTCTGTCTTCCAACAATGCCCCCCACACACAACGCAAATACGCTGTCAGAATGGCGTAAACCTGGGATATCAAACCCCACTAAAATATTTAACTACCAACGCTAATAAGTTTGCAAAAAAAAACATCTACTGGAGTCCTTTGGTCGGGGTGACACTCTTCTTATTGTAGGTCTTCGAGAAGAACTGTACAAAAAGATAGATGAGTGGGAGCAGGTACGCTGTCAGAGCCCACAACCAGATACTCTGCGAAGAAGACTGGCATTTGGGTGTAACCAAATATAGCAGCACGAATGACTGTCCGAACAGGAACTGGAATATCTGAAGCGATGTCAAGTATTGTTTTCCTGGTGGATTAATGCCAACTGCTGTCAGCGCGTAGTACGCGTACATAATTGTGTGCACACCAGCGTTCTCCCAGACTATAAAAATGCTGGCTGCGGACGAATAGTAGTTTGCGAGAAACATTATCACAATGACGCCAGCGTGATGGTAGATCTGAAGGAACGATGCCTTGCGACCTTTGGCAATAATAATGGCCGTGTCTAACAGCTCATAAAACTTGGATATGTAGAACAAATACACATGCTTAAACAGCACCGTGTTCCAAAGCATGCCGTCGATATCGCAGAACCCATTGTGCCAGCCCTCGGCTATGATTTTCTGAACAAATGCTGGAAACACACCCCAGAACGCCCATGCTGAGTATACCGCAAGCGCAGTGTTGTGGATGAGAACGATCAACGTCATGGGCTCAAGGATAGACTTTTTGTGTGCTTTCATTGAGCTGTTATTTGCCTTTTTGACGGAAGAGTTTGTATTAACTGACAGGCGCTTGTCTTTCCTGTAGTTAAGATAGAATGACAGTGCGGTGTATACTATCGACACAAGCACAGGAACTTGCCATTGCAGAAGAAACGGATACCAACTCCCAAGTGGTACATCGCTGAGCCTAACATGTGTGCCGGCTGGCGGTGGGATATGATAGTCTGCTAGGGCCATTTATATGAAATCAAAGTGATAGAATAATAAGGAAAATTGCAACGGAAAAATTCAAACAAGTGGACCAAGTTTCACAACTAGAGCCTTACTACCCACATATAAATACAAGTAAGAAAGACACGTTGACAATTGTGGATATGGCACCTATGAATACTACTTTTATGAAAGCAGCAAAGAGTTCATTGTTGCCAAACAAGCAAAGAAACCCTTTAAAGGGAAGAAAAACTTTTCCTATCCTGAAATATACCAAATGTAAAACGCAAAAACGAGTTGAGGCTGATGATAAGAGTGAAGTGGGTATTTATTAAATACATATCTGCTAAAAAAGAAAAAAGTCCTCGCTCTCAGGCCTCAGACCCGATTGTGGCTGAGATAACCCTTCTATGTGTGTTTAGCGTATTTGCAAGATAAATCCAATAAAATAACATTCCTGAACAAGGTCTGAAAAAGGAGAATGTTTCCCTCGTTTGTAGTTCTCAGGCTATAGTGCGTACATAAAGGCCAAACAGGGTCAAGCAACCACACTTGTGGCTGCAGTTGTTGTGTGTACGTGCAGCGGATAACCCCCTTGAAGTGTCTGGCGTGGGGATTTTTTGCTTCAAAGAGTGAAGGGCCCTAGATGTACTGTTTTCTTGCAAAATTTGTAGCATTGAGGGTTGTTTTTTTTTTTTTTTTGGCGGAATTTGGTATTGCAAGTTTGTGCCATTCGGGCAGTGCGTTGGCGGCGTGGTTTGCATTGACTGTGAAGTAAATAAACTGACAATAGTATTTATCCCTGTGCTGCAACATGGGTAGCAAAGGCAGTCAACAGCACTATCAATTGAAGCCAAGGAGCATCTGCATCTGCAGGGCTGGCTTGCATTTGTTCTACTTGACAGGCATTACTTTTTAACGGGTTTATATGCCTCCCTCGTCTCAAGACACAGTCAGCAAAAGATAGCCTATCTATCCACAAGACAAGATATTCGACAAACACAAACTGAATATCGCATAATAAGCAATCCCACTACATACTCCTCTCTACGTAAAAGTAGATAAATGTTATAGCCTATCTGATTTCTAAATAATACTAACAGGATCCCCGCAGCATTCCAACGCGGAAATATAATTGTTTTTGCAATTTCCGGGCCAAGCAATTCGAAGACTAAGCGTTTTGTATCTGATAGTGAGAATGAGCGGACACTGCTGTTAAGATACTTGCGGGATAATATGCCTTCCGAATGGCGCAGGCTTAGTAAAGGCAAGGTTGCCGGAGTTTTAGTGCAATGCACTTATTCACAGCATTTTACAGAATACTGGAACTGTTCTGCATCTTGGTTGAACACTATATTTTTGATATAAGTTTTTTTACGCTGTGCCGCCGAAGCGCAAGCACTTGTAGACTGAATGCATGTGTGGTGGATGTAGTTGTTTATTAATGTACAATTGATACTAATAGGCAATGTTTTTCTGACGTTTTCCTTTTCTTCACTGCCATCGCCAACGCAAACCACACTGCCAATGATTCCTCCACCCATGCGCAAACAACGTCCCGCCCACAATGCAGACGCACTGACTGATCGGTGCAAACCCGCTATACCCCCCCCAAATAATCTTTTCTATACGCTAATATTATTTGCGTAGTATAGCATGTCGCAGTAAACATTATCGATGCACAGATTTTTACTCCAACAATTTAAGGTGTTCTTGTTTGGATGTATCTTTTGGTATTTAATGCCGGCTGACATGTAAAATTGTTGCAAAATCGGATTGCCAACTTTTTTTTTACCGATCACATGGTTGTAGCAGTGCATATTTTTGGAATGTTTCACCCTGCTGGGTGGTAAATTTGCATTTGTAAAATTTTACATGACAATATGGCAATCCTTTTTACTTGTTATATAAGCAGTTACGCTTTCGATGTTTTCGAAATCTGACAAGGGATTTCCGTTTTCGCATTTCCAAAGATTATTCGACAAAATTCGGAGCATCAATATAGATGTTCTCCACAGTTGTCTTTGCTATGGTCGTGACGTGTACTTGCATTTACAATTAACCATTTTAGCTGCTGACAAAGGATTTCTGAGCTGTTGCAATTGCACCGTATAAAAGGATGTCAATTCTTACAAGATGAAATATCTCACTTCTAATTACATTTGTGCAGCGAAACAACATTCCCCCATTATCTCCAAACAAGCAGTGGTTCTCACATTTTGATATTCTAATACTCCTGCAAACATGGTTCAAGGCAAGTTCGACGAGATTCGCGGCTGGGCAGCTATGAAGCCTGGTATTAAGGTTGAGCCCTGGACATACAAGCCACGTCCCATTGGTCCAAATGATGTTGAAGTTGAGATCAAGTACAGCGGCATCTGTGGAACCGACCTTCATACAACCATAAACGAATTGCAGGGCACCAGCTACCCAGCAATCGTGGGCCATGAGATAGTTGGTCGTGTGATAACAAAGGGCGAGGAGGTGGCCGAACTTGCTGAGGGCGATGTTGTCGGTGTTGGAGCACAGGTGTATGCCTGTCTACAGGATGACTGCAAACAGTGCAACCGAGGACTTGATCCGCATTGTCCAAACACAGTTTACACATATAACAGCAGGTATGCTGATGGCGAGCAATCCCAAGGAGGATATGCTTCAGCTATTCGCGTCGACGCCAATTACGTCTTCAAGGTTCCCAATGCACTAGTCAAGAACGATCTCGAGTATGTAGCGCCGCTGATGTGCGCTGGCGTAACAGCATTTACGCCAATGATCCGCAAGGGAGTCAAGAAGGGCGACAAGGTTGGGATTGTTGGCATAGGTGGGTTAGGACATCTTGCGGTTCAGTATGCAAGCGCTCTTGGGGCGGAAGTATATACATTCTCGCACTCCCCGAACAAGAAGCAAGAATGTCTGGAACTGGGAGCCTTACACTTTATCAACACGTCAATTGAGGAAGAGCTCCAGTCAGTGCACCAAAAGCTGGACTTTCTTTTTGTGACAGCAACTGCAGATGCCAGAGAGTATAAAAAATTTATTACATTGATGAACATTGGCGGCACGATTGTGCTCCTTGGGTTTCCAGAGGGAAATTTAAGCATTGGTGGGGCAGAGCTTATTTTTACGGAAGTCTCAATCACTGGTTCGCTGATCGGCGGCATTGATATGTTGAAGCAGACGCTAGAGTTCTCGGCCAAGCACAATATTCGCCCGATCATTGAGCGCTTTCCTATGGACAAGATCAACGATGCGCTTGAGCATTTAAGTAGTGGCAAAGCCCGCTACCGCATCGTTCTGAATAATTCTTCAAGTGGCTAGTAAGATGTGGTTATTGCGTTTGTCGCTTGTATGCTTGGTTGTATATGCGCTAGCCTAAGCCCCCTAGTGATG
>JANBQQ010000017.1:0-14687 GCA_027577275.1 Coemansia sp. RSA 988 | reverse complement strand
GTAGTCTTTGAAAATGTGACTTGTAAAAAAGTGGAAGGATTCTCAACGATTTTCTTTTCACACCTCTCCTCTATTTTACGCTTTTTGGAAGTTTTTTTTTGCAAGCAATAATCGCAGGAAATCCTTGAAAGATTCGAACCAACGACCAAATGACAATGGACAAGACAACGGCGGTTCTAAGTGCCGAGCAAAAGTTCACGCTTATTACGCGCAACCTACAGGAAGTCCTGGGCGAGGAGCAGCTAAAGAAGACGTTGGCTGAACGTGACATTAGCCTGTACTGGGGTACAGCGCCGACGGGCCGACCACATGTGGGGTACTTTGTGGCAATGACAAAGTTGGCAGACTACTTGCATGCAGGATGTCACGTCACTATCCTGCTGGCAGATATCCACGCATTTCTGGACAACATGAAGGCGCCGATTGAGCTAGTGCAAGCACGCACAAAGTACTACGAGCAGCTGGTAAAGGGTATGCTGCGGTCGATTGGCGTGCCCCTGGACAAGCTCAAGTTTGTGGTTGGCAGCAGCTACGAGCTTACTGCCGAGTTCTCAATGGACAATTATAAGCTTGCGGCACTTGTTAGTGAGCATGATGCAAAGAAAGCAGGGTCGGAGGTTGTCAAGCAGGTCGATTCGCCGGCGTTATCTGGTCTGCTGTACCCAGGAATGCAGGCACTGGACGAGGAGTACCTGAAGGTGGATGCGCAGTTTGGTGGCGTGGACCAGCGCAAGATCTTTACATTTGCTGAAAAGTACCTACCACAGCTTGGATACAAAAAGCGCATGCATCTGATGAACCCAATGGTCCCTGGTCTGCAGGGCAGCAAGATGTCTGCATCCGACCCTGACTCCAAGATCGACCTGCTAGATGGTAAGAAGGCAGTGGTGAAGAAGATTGCAAAGGCATTCTGCGAAGAAGGAAACATTGAGAGCAACGGCGTACTGTCGTTTGCAAAGTTTGTGCTGTTCCCGACCAGCGGGCTGCGCACCGGCACACCCGAGTTCACTGTGCTGCGGAAGGAGGAATATGGCGGAAACACGGTATACAATAACTTTGAGGACTTGGAGCGCGATTATGCAGACAAGAAGGTCCACCCAGGCGATCTCAAGGCCAGCGTTGCCGCGGCACTCAATGTGCTGCTTGATCCTATCCGCCAAGAGTTCGAGGCGCCCGAGATGCAGCAGCTTTTGCTGGATGCGTACCCACCACCCAAGGCAGCATCCAAGGTTGCCAAGCAGAAGAAAAAGCACAACAAACGCCCAGAGCCTGCTTCTGGCGATGCGTCTGCGCAGCCTCAAGAGAAGCCAGTAGAGGAAAAGCTCGCAGACACTCACATCTAGAAACGTAATCATTAGTTTGCTGCAAGTTCTCAGCAGAATCTAATAGACTATATGTTGGCATACTTGTTCCTGGTTTAGGGCAGTGGTGACTACCCCCCGAATGTTTTTGTGTTTGTGTCTTAGGCTTCTTGGTGCTCTTCTTGCGGCGCTTGATGGGTTTCTTCGACTGATCAGCAGGAGTGAGGGCAGCAAACGGCCAATAGAATGCGCCAATCACTTGTTTAAACCCATCAGATCAATTGTTGCGGACGGACGGGCGTTTTTTGTTTGAAATTTGACGAGATTCTAATATAAATAGGAATTATGCCTTTTACTTTGGTCCACTGCGCTTAAAGCGAGCAAACAAACGCATTCCTTGACATCACTACGGAGCTCGTGTTGTTTTGTCTGTAGAGTCCCAGCAACAGAAGGGTAATGGTAGTTGTGTGTACGCTTGTTCATGAAAAGAATGGATCGCCCAGCTGGTAGGAAATGCTTTGGACCTGGAACTGTTGTTTGCATATTTTGCGCGTCATTGGATCCGCGCCATTGCTTGGTAGAAGATCACAGTCCTCAGGTGTTGAGGCCGCCTGCAGCATTGGGCACTTATCCCCACATGATTGACGGTGACGCGGTCCATGCATGCATGCATGCATGGACCGTGTCAGCCGATGTCTTCCCAGCAGCTCCACATACTGTATTTTGCAAAGTTATTAGTGTTAGCAGCTGATTGATTTGGCGGGAGTTGGTATTGCAGGTTTGCGCCATTCAGGCGGTGCGTTTGTGTTACGGGTGGGGGCATCGTTTGCGCATGGATGGAGAGGGGTTGTTGGCTTTGTGGTTTGCGTTCGCAGTGAAGTAATAAACAGTCAATGGCAATTACCACTGTTCTACAACATGGGTAGCACTGGCGGCAAACAGTCAAGGAGCATCAGCATCTGTAGAGCTGGCTTTAATTGGCTTTCCATGGTAGACAATGGTCTTTAACGAGACCATACGCCCCTCTCATCTCAAGACACAGTCAGCAAAATGCAGACTATCTATCCACAGGACAAGGTATCCGACAAACACAAACTGAATATCATGTAATACGCATACTCACTACATACTCCTTTCTGAATAAAAGTAGATAGATGATATAGTCTCTATGTGATCTCTATAAAAAACTAATAGAATCCCTGTGACATTTCAACGCGGGAATAAGAATGCTCAAGAAGCACTGCAACCTCATCTTCCAAGAAGGACTGTTCGCTCAATGCCGATGACCGTCAGCCCAAGCTCTACATCTGTATCTGTGGCTGCCGGCCCAAGAAATCTGCAGGCCAATTGCCTTGCCTCTAATAGTGAGAAAATGCGACTATTAAGCACACAAAACGGCGCTGGCCGGATAAAGGCAAGGAACTAGAGTTCTAGTAATAATGCACAAATTCACAGTATTTTATGGAATACTGAAACTGTTCTGAGGTCAGCGCGCATCTGCAGTTTGTTTGGTCTACCAATTCTTCTGCTAGAATGCTCTGGCGGAACACGATACTTTCGATGTAAGTTTTCTATGATGTGTCGCTGAAGCATGAGCACTTGTGGATTAAGTGGATGTTTTGTGGATGCATTTATCTATTAATGAACAATTGATTCTAATAAGCAATGTTTTTCTGACGCTTCCCTCTTTTCCACTGCCAACACCAACCACGCTGCCAACGACTCTTCCACCATGCACAAGCAACGCCCCCACCCGCAACGCACACGCACTGCCTGATCGGCGCAAACCTGTTATGCCAAAATAATTTTTTTATAATCGCCAATACTCTTGTAAAAGCGCGCCCAAAGCACATCCCTACCATATGGGCACACATATCTCGCCATATCTGTCGCTGAAGCAGATGGGGAGAGACAATCGCCTTCTTGGCGGGGAGGAGGCGGGCTGCGGACAACGTGGCCGCGCTGCAGGATGGATTGCAAATCGTCGATTCTTTTGCTTGTGAGGCTGGGGAGTTTCGTCACGCCAAGTTTGGTGTTGCCTCTTCTTCACGCATGTTTTTCGCCATTATCGTTTTTCTCCATCACTAATATATATTTTTTGTGTTAGTTGCTGTGCGCTCGAGTACAACTTACTAATTGTCTTGTTATTCTGTGTCGCAACCGGAGCACAACACACGCACTCGTAGTATTACCGACAGCAGCGATGTCTGGGCGGGCACCAGCAAAGGTTGGCCAACGCTGCTATTGGATGCATACACACCACAAAGACCGAAGGTCACACACAATATGCTCTTTTGCAGAATTCAGACGGACACATTCCGGAACCGGTGTCTATCGAGATAGCAGCCATGTGCGACGGGTGCTTGTAGTGCTGCTCGTATCGCTGGTGCTTGCTACTGGCCCACTCCAATGCTGTCACGCCGCTGTTGCAGCAACAGCGGCGATAGCAGTAGGCACGGGCGGACTGTTGCCGACATATGGAGGGTTGGGTAGCGTGGCTCAGCCGAATATTCGCAGAGCAGACGCAGTAGGTGCAGTACGAAGCACAGAGAAGGACGAGGAGGGCCAGTATTCCAGCGGCCTGTCCGTGCGGTGGGCACATACGTCAGTGATAGCAGACAAGACACTATACGTGTTTGGAGGGAAAAGTGGAGCAGGGAACAGCAAAGATGACTACGCGCCGGCGTGTGCGTCACTGGACCTGTCGGGCAAGCTCACAACCAACAACGCACAATGGTCTACGGCGTGTTCCAAGAAGGGGCCGCTAGTGGCAGGCCACTCAGCAGCAATCAACCCAGCAATTAACATGGTCGCTTTATTTGGAGGCACAATTCCTGACGACTACACAGGCTCATCCAAACCACTGCACCTTTACAGCGCCGAGATACGCACCTGGAACACGCCCGATGACAATGGCTTTCCAATGCCCCTGGTCAATCAATCGGCTAGTTTAGACCCAGCCACCGGCGACATTATTGTCTTTGGCGGTGTGTTCCGTGATAATACGACGCTGGTATCGAATGCTGCGCTGGCCATGGTTACGGATCCGGAGAACCACGTCGAGCTACAATCGTCGCTTTCAGGCCCGCTTACCATCGTTAAGCCTGTTTCGACGTCTAGGAGCTCTGAGGGGTCATCTAATGGATCTTCGCGCTCAACTATTACCAGGACCACGACCATTATGCACTCGGGAACTAGCACAATGAGCAGTGACAATGCTAGTAATGAAGCAGCTTCTACTAGAGCAAGCTTCTCAGAGTCAGAGATGAAGTCAGAATCAGATATTATTTTGTCCTTACAGTCGCCTCGGCCAACTTTAACCGATGAAAGCGATGACCAGGATATATTTTCAGGCGTGCTACCGTTGGTTAGGCGAAGCGGCAACAGTGTGGATGATGAGCTGTTGATGACATGGACCAACATCACGCTGCCGGACGGTGTGATGGGCCGTGTGGGTCATACAGCCACAGTAGTGAACGGGGAAAGTATGGTAGTGCTAGGCGGCGCTAACGCTGATGGCAAGCTGGAAGGCATGCAGACAATCCTTATCTATGACACAAAGACGCAGGCGTGGACGCAGCGCACGACCTCGGGGAATGCCCCTCCGGCGCGGCGTGACCATGTAGCGACGGTAGTCAACGACACGGGGATTGTCATACATGGCGGCGCTAGTGCTGACTTTTCAAGCGCATATGGCGATGTCGCCATGCTTAATACTACCACCTGGACCTGGAGCCGACCCCGCACAACCAACGCGCCGAGCGGACGCTACGCGCACTCGGCAGTGCAGGCAGGGCCCTATATGATCCTGACGTTTGGATACGTCCCCGATAGCCCGAACCACGTTGATGCAACTGACTATGGACTGTATTTTCTGGACACCACTACATGGGAGTTTGTGGACCGGTATGAGCCATCTCGGGCAATGCTGACGGTGTTGTATAAAAGCCAGAAGATCACCGGTGGAACAATCTTTGGACTGCTGATTGCATCGATCGTCTCGCTACTTGTGCTGCTGGTGATGGCATATATTGTATGCATGCATTACTACAACAAACACCCACGGCTGTCCGATAGCGGCGAGACCACCAATATGCTGCCCACTACTGAACTGCGTAATCTGGGCCGCAGGATCACTGTGAAGCTCGGTACCCAGCGCCAGCGCCACCGCCGTGCCGAAGCTCTGCGCAAGGCCACTGAGGCAAAGTCGGGAGTCGGCCCGGCCGAATCCGAGGATCCGGCTGCGCAGCGCGGGCGCGCAATGTATCTGGCGAACCAGACATCCTCTAATCTGAATATGGCAGCTGCTCCGCGTCTCAGCGATATTCCGGGCATGGCCCCCAGCGAAGACCACAGTATGGACATTATGTTTGAATCCAGCCGAAATTCGAACGTGGATCTCAACCTTTCTGTTTCTGGAAAGATTGCTGAAAAGCCCAAGCCTTCAACTGATGGTGCCCGCATGAGCCGTCGAACACATCTGGATGATGTTGAACTACCTGCGGGCCTACGCAATCGTACAGTTACGCCTGCTAGCGATGTGGATTCCTCTGTGGCAATCAGCGCTGTTGGAATGTCAGCGGGCGACTGTATACGACTGCCTGAATCTGCGCAAAGACGTGCATCTGAAGATTCGCTACTTTTGAATAATAGTAACTGGTCGCGGCCGACCACTGCAAATAGCGAGATGCGCCAAGTTTCTACTCACATATCCGATATGCTGCCCCGCATCGTTGGCAGCCGTTTAACTCTTCTGCCTGAACCAGCCAGCGCAGTGGCCCGATACAGGTTTGATGAGCTCGAGGTCATGATGAATACTCCAGCAGTCTCGCTGCCTCCCCCATTGCCCGTCGGGCCGACTCCCTCCAACCAGAGTGCTGTGCCTGCTAGCAGCACAGGTGCTCTTTCTTCAACTACTCAAGCTTCTGTAAGGCCCAGCATCGAATCTGTTGGTAGCGGTGCTGCTGCCGCTAGTGTTTCCCACAACAACACTCATACAGACTCCCCATCACTGCGCCTCACAACTACAAACGAAAGTAACCCTGATCGCGCAAAAGGCAATCTGGCAAAACCTACTGCTCCATTTATGAAGAAATCGTCAGACCTGCGTGACTCTATCGATATCACCACTGTGCTGTCTCAAAACCAGCATTTCTATGTGGCCAATCCAGATGACTAGCATTACATGCCTTGTTCTAAAAAGTGTTAGTGTTTAGAAAGTGTTGTTTTGGTGGGATTTGGTATTGCAGATTTACGCCATTCGGGCAGTGCGTTTGCGTTGTGGATGGAGGCGTTGACGGTGTGAATTGCGTTGGTGTTGGCGTTGTCAGTGCTATGGTTTTTTACAGACATTTGCTGCGGCCATCCTTTTTGATGCCCTGCCTTCCCTGTAGTTTTGGATTTTTTAAAAAATATATGGATAATATGTAACTACCTGGAGAACTTTTAATAGGCGCAGCTCTCATCAAGAAGGCGCTGCTTATTAAAGAACAAATTAGACAGAAGAGAAAGTAGCAAACACTCGCTGTAGCACGATAAAAGGTTGCGAACATGCTATTTCAATGTAACTGTGCTCCCCAATTGCCTGTTTTCGCTTTGGTATTCTCTGCGCTCACGAGCGTACCGATCCTTATCCTGCTTGGCAAGCTTTTCCCATGGCGCCCGGTCATTCTCATCCATGATCTTCCATTGCTTGGCAATGATTTTTGTTTGTTGCCCAATGCTCATGTCGCGCAGATGTCCGGCTAACCGAGGTCGCTCGGATGTCAGATAGTATAGAAACGCAGACATGGGATGCTTTGGCGCATCGGGATCCTTTTTGCTCTTTTTTCGTGGCCGCTTGGCCGGGCTGGACAGTCGCCCCCGCGATTTAGCTACACTTGTATGACTGCTACTGCTGGCCCTGTCTTGATTACTCTGCCCTATCTTGCGCCCATGTGAAAACCCTGACAGGCCACTGAGCCACTGTTCTTGCGATGTCTTTGCATCCACTGCGTCAACCAAGTTTGCCATTAATGCAGCTGATCCTTCTCCGCCGCGTTCCATAGACGATATTCCACTAGCAGGCGTTGTTTGAATATCTGCCAGTCCAAGATATGATGCGGTGTGTGGCATGGTTCTCGAGTCTTGTTCAGAAATGTTGCCGATGCTGCCATGATCAAGCTGCCCTGCCCGAAACACGCCATCAAACGGATTATCAAATAGACTACTGGCTGTACTTAGCATGCCAGAGTTGATTATATTGGATTCGTCAAACCTGTACTGTTGCCGCTGGATCTGTACCTGCTGTGATTGTTCACTGGCATGTACATGCTGCGACACATTCGATGGCGGCCGCGTAAAATTGTAGGGCTGGGCTGGAACTCCATTACTCGCGCCATAATAGAGATCAGGGTTTGTTGCAACCGGCTCTTGCCATTTGCTATCTACACAAATCCGCTTAAAACTTAATACATTACATCTTATCAGTCAGGGCGTCATACAAGCGTGTGTACGGTGGTTCATGTTGCATTTTTTACATAGTCGCGGAAATACGCACCTCGTTTGTCTCCATATAAGCTGGAAATCAATCCGTTGGTTGTAAAATCCAGCGACTGTGCGTGTATATTACTTTCACCGCCTGCAGGATCTAGCGATGACAGCGTGGTTGCGAATTGAAACTGATCTGCTGCAGTGCTGACTGCGGGTTGCGTTTGGAATACTTCATCTTGCATTGTATGCTGATTATGTATGGCCATGGCTGGTGTTGGTGGCGGGAGCTGGGTGTGAGCCATTTGCATTCCCGAACCAACGAATGGTTGCTGCTGTTGTTGTAGTCCAAATCCTCCTTCTGGATATACCTGCGGACGACTATCTACGCTGATGGCCTGGCTAAACAAATCCTGCGATTGAGGATGTACAGGACCCTGAGATGGATGCGGCAAAGGTGGGGGCGGCAGATGTCCAAGACCCAATCCAAGATGCTGCTGGTTGAGCTGTTGCTGTAGTTTGAGACTAAGCTCAGCACGTCGCGCATTATAATCGTCGCGAAGCTGCTTGGCTTCCGCGCGGTATTTCTCCTTTTCTTCTTCGGGAAGATTTGCCCATTCGCGTGCAAGGATTGTGCTTTGCTGTGTGGTGTTCAAGTCAGGATGGGTTTGTCGGAGTTGTACTCGCCGCTCAGCGGAATAAAGCAAAAATGAGTTCATGGGCTTCTTAAGCGGAGCGACATAGTCGATCGGTTGCTTAATTCTCAACCAGCCCCCACCGCCATGGTGCATTGGCGGCATTGACATGCGATCGTCGTAAACCATTGGCGGCTCTGGTAGCCCAGGAACACCAAACAACATGTTATATGGCCGTCCCTGTGGAATCCGCGCCATATTTGGATGCATTTGTCCCGAATGCTGCGGCGGAATCTGTGGTTGTGACGGTACACCAGCTGGAAGATGATGCGTGTGCAAAGCACCCGTTCCTGGTAGAGATCCAAGAGGGGTAGATAGCGGGCTGGATAGAAAGCCCGGCGCATTATTGACTCCTCCTGGAAGTCTTGAGAGTGGCAATTGTCCCGTAGAAACAATACCACTTGTACCAGTATTCTGGGCACACATTACTGCTGCTGCCGCTGCTGCATCCTCGGCATTTATATTAGTCATCTGCCCCATGCCATCCACGCAAGTGGCCCCGTTTAACACTGAAACCGATGCAGAGCCCCGTAGAGTTGACGGGTCAAATGAGAGCGGATAATTACCTGCGCTGTTGGGCGATCCCATTGGCGCCATAGATATAGATTTGGAGTAGGTCGACGATGACACATCAGAACCAACGTTGTTCAGCGCTGGTATATCGAACATAAGACTAGGTATTTGGGGTAGAGAGCTTTGAGTTTCGGTAGAAAAGTCGATTTTTTTTGTCTGCTGCAATTGGGATTGCAATTGCTGTTGTTGCCGTGACTGCTGGTCCTGCTGATGTTGGTGTTGGCGATGATAATATCTGAGAGATTGGAAGGGCGCTGCTAGATTATCTAAAGAAGAGAGATTATCCATGCTGGGTGCAGATTGGAATGTCTGATAAATGTGCGAAGGAAGAATATCATGGAGCAGAGTAGACCCTGTCATCATATTTGTCTCTTCTGCATTGTCAGCAACATTTTGTGCAAAAGAATAACCAGCTATGGGGTTGTTATTAGATGTGGCGGATATAGCCAAGCAACTTGCAGAGGTCCAGTCGATAGTTGCAGCACTGACAGCGGTTGTGGCAGCGGTGGTTGCAGCAGTCAGTGGAGAAGCTGCAGCTGCAGCTGCAATGGCCTCATCCAACGGTTGGATAGAAGCCAATGAGGCCGTGCTAGAGCCATTATACTGATATCTAAATGCAGGAGGTTGTGGGGGCAGGCTATTCTGTGGTAGCATGGCGTACAAGTCAGCAGTGTCTGTGGCGTGATGGTGGCTTGATGCAAAGGCATGGCCCCACTGCATATCAGTATCTGCCACGTTAAATACAGCATTTTCAGCTTCTGACGCGCCTGAAAAAAGAAAACCGCTGTGTCTGTATGGCATATCTACGCCAGAGGTTTTGCTGCGACCGCCATGTTTTGACATGGTCGATGCAATTGCTGGGATAATGGCAGTGGTCGCATGCGGTAATCCCGCCTCGCGTTCAATAATCTGGCTTTCAGAGCATGTCTCTGTGTTTTGTATGTGGTCGTAGAAGTCTATATTGCTTTTGCTGGGTTTTTTTTCGCGAGACAGCAGGGTGCACGGACCAAGGAAAGTAGGAGATGGTATACAGAAATGGCAAAAATGTGGAACTTTAGCTTATTTTGTTTGCATTTACATTGACATTACAATTGACTAAAGCAAATGTGGCTTTAAAATATATCTATAGGGGTTTGACCAAAATGGATGTATCGGGGAAAAACAACCCTATAATTGATGTCATTAGCGCTTTATAAAGGAGGGTTACATGAAAGTAATAACGCTTTACTTACCAATCTCCTGTATATTATCCACGTTTGCCGCATGTCGTCTGATGTTGGCTGTAGAGGAAATGGACCTTGTGGCCTATAAAATTACAAAATATGCTGTTGGACCACCATTGTTTTAGATATCATCTTGCGAATAAAATCCACCATTATCTTGTTTGCAGCAATTCTAATATTATCTGAAAAGAAATGCTACTTACGTTATTATCTGGTACCATTGCAGCAGCTAGAGCATAGATACTAGTCTGCCTACACACTAGTAAAAAACCATGATATGCTTTTTAAAAAAGGGTAATTTAAAATAATCAGCATATGACAATAACACGTAGTATAGTGGTGATTAGTGTAGAGAATGCATCGTCACACTATATCTTCTACATGCCTAGCGTTAATGTTAATATATTGATGGGCAATTGTAATTCACGTACTGGCAGTGTTTGATATGCGGTATATAACAGAAAGAAAGCGCGTCTGGAATAAAGACTGTTGAGTTGTTAAAGACACAAACCAAAGCTTGACAAACACATTCTAGCAATAGTCCCAAGCCTTGAGCATAATTCAAGTAAACAAGTAGGTTTCATGTCAGATATCTAAAACATGCCAGGTAATAGAATACAAATAAGTTATCTCTTACCTCAGCAAACTACATAGAATAATAAAAAGACATAACTGAGAAAAAATAGATTAAAGACCAGCTTGATAGTTAAACGACAGAATAAGAGACCAAGCTAATATAAAGTCAGCGACAAAAGAATCAAACGATTTGTGCAACCAACTAATATGCATAATAGAAAGCGGAGGCGTAGGCAATCCATATATATTTTACAAAAACCAACATATTCACCAAAATCCGCACTCACAACATCCTTCCATTTGTATCATTGTAAATAGTTTGCCTTTTGAAAAGGATAATGAAATCTCATGACAGTGCAATGCAATACAAGCACGCTGTAACACGGGACATTCTTTATATGCAAAGGATAATGGAAACTAGGTGTAGGGACATGTCACATAAGGTGAAAATGAGATCAGGAGATGAAATGTATCTAATATCCAAACGTACCTGCTGTTGGTCAAAGCTAAAGCCGGCGCTTATCTTGCGCGCTATCTTAATACAAGCTTGGATAGCCTGCAAAAAGGTCACTATAGCCCAGAAAATATTATGTAAAAAGTGCAAAATAGACACTTGCTTTTTTTTTAGTCGATATAAGGTCTCCTAAAGAGTATTTTGTATGATACTGTGCACCTTCCAAACACGTGTTAATTTCAATAAACCCGCTTACATTGCATGCATAAACATATCTTCAGAATATACCACACATATTAATAGAGTATTTTGGCCGGTAATGCGCAGGTTAGAAGGCATTTAGATCCAGCAAATGCCGCTCAAAAGCCGCCTTGCTGTTTATGCCGGGTATTGCGATAAATGAATATTTTTTTTCGCAAAACGGCAGCTAAAGTACGCACAATAAGCAACATGGCAATATAAATACAGTTGCGAGTTTTGCTATCAAAATTGCTTTAACACAAATAGATACAAGCTAATGTGTGCGTAACCTTTCTCGGCAATTGCATATGTAAGGGGGAAGTATGCGGCGATTTAGCTGTGTCGTGGCGCCGAAAGGCTTTTTGACTTACAGTTTTTTAAGTGACGCCTACTGCAGTGAGTGATTCGGTAGAGCTTGGTCTAGCGTACGGGCTAGTATCAGGTTAGCTTGTTTTGTTGTGTGTTTTTTTGCAAAGGGCAGGTGCTATCGATAGGAGGTAAAGATGTTGTATAAGAATGTTAAGCATAAAAGATGAGAAAGGTTCGATCATTATCCGCTTTAACTAACCGCATAAAGCAGTTTCTTACAGCTTGATGACTATCATTCTAAGATTAGTTGCATTGAATTTAGCGTCATCGCTTACAGTTGACAGGTGTTTTTATTGTACGATGTACGAAAGAGATTTAGCTTTATAATAATCGTTTGTAAAAAAATACTTGCTCGTGTTAATTAAGTCTCAATGCGCCTCAATACTCCCCCTTAAAGAAAAAGGCAAAAATAGCAGCGTCGTTTGAAAGGTGTGGCACATTTGCACATTTTGAACGATAAAACAACCTATACCAATCGCATGTCACAGAGCTTACATCTTGAAGAAACTACCACTAAGTGTAGAACATTCCCTGCGCAGCCACATTGACAGCGTCAAGACATACAATCGATATTCTATTGATGTGATGTGTTGGACGATGCGCCAGCAGTGTTTCAATTACATTTAAACTCAGTTGTCTTTGTTCTAACAGCGTCATTTGGCACTTGTTATGTCTGACATGTGCTACAAGCCTTGTCATGAGCAATTGTTGTGTCCGCTGCTGCTGCTGCTGCTGCTGCTACACGCCCTTGGCATGCAGCAATTCATTTGGTTGGTAGCATGTGCTTGAGGAGACATCCATTGGTTTGCATAAGCAAGGGGGCGCGGTACCGCGGCCAATGGCCAGTGTCAGCAAAGCTGTCTGTTCAAAAGACATCACAATATCCTGTCTGTCGAGCGCACCCGCATTCTTCCGCCATCGAAAGGTGGCGCCGTCATACGCCCGACTGCATGCATTGGATGAAAGTGATATGGCTATCTCGCCACTAATTAGCCAGTCATTGTTCTCGCCACCTTCTCATGTCTTTCTCTGGTAGGACAGCAAAACGAGTCCTCACAAATGGCCGAAGTGCTCATCCACTGCCTCGCTCACTATAGCTAGCAAAAAATACATGCACACATCCCGCCATTGCATATTGTGGCGACTGACATGCAGCAGCCATCTGCTGACATTGGCGGGAGTTTCTGGGAGACCTCAATACCGAGGCAACAGTAATCGCAGGATTGCTGTTGCACTAGCATCCGAGGGAAGGGTGCTGACAAACCTGCAGCGTATCAAATGTCCATGTTATCAGAGTTGGTATCAGTACCTGAATCAGCGTGATTAACTTTGCGGATCTCACGATGAGGGTGGGGGTGGGGGTGTTAGCCTCGGATGATGGCCTTTGGCAACCACCACTCTTTTGTTTGCCATCTCTGTCCCTTTACAATCATTGACCTGCCTCGACCTGCAACTTTACACGACCAGATATACAGCACTTGCTGTCTACACGCTCTACTTCAGACACAGAAGCGAGTACTTTAACATTACAATGTCAGACGACGAGTTTCAGCCACTTGCACCATCGTTGCAAAATGTACTTGACCAGCAGTCTCTACAATGGGTTTTCGTCGGCGGCAAAGGTGGTGTAGGCAAGACCACTACCAGGTACGTATGCGACGTTTAACATAATATGACTGAAATAAATAAGCCAACGTAAGACCACTGCTTTGTTTGCCTAATTTCCCAACCCGTTACTAGATATTGATGTATTTAAAGTTACGCTGTAGTTCGTCGCTTGCAGTGCAGATGGCATCGGTCCGTAAGAGCGTATTGTTGATTTCGACAGATCCAGCACATAATCTTTCTGATGCGTTTGGGCAAAAGTTTAGCAAGGATCCGACGCTGGTACAGGGATTCGAGAACTTGTATTGCATGGAGATTGATCCGACGAGTAGCATCCAGGAGATGATAGAAAATGCGGATAACAGTGCGATGAACTCTATTATGCAGGATCTGGCGTTTGCAATCCCAGGTGTTGACGAGGCTATGGGCTTTGCTGAGGTAATGAAGCTGGTAAAGTCGATGGAGTACTCGGTGATTATTTTTGACACGGCGCCAACAGGACACACGCTGCGGTTTTTGTCATTCCCAACTGTTCTGGAGAAGGCGCTGTCCAAGGTCTCGCAGCTTTCGGGTCGGTTTGGACCAATGATGCAACAGATGTCGGGAATGATGGGCGTCAATGCCAATCACGAAGACATCTTTGCCAAGCTAGAAAGCATGCGTGAGGTGATTAATGAGGTTAACCAACAGTTCCAGGATCCCGACAAGACTACCTTTGTCTGCGTATGTATCTCTGAGTTCCTTTCCTTGTATGAGACTGAGCGTCTTGTACAGGAGCTGACGAATGGAAACATTGATACGCACAACATTGTGGTCAACCAGCTTTTGTTCCCACCCAAGGACTCGAACTGCGAGCAGTGCAAGGTCCGGCACAAAATGCAGCAAAAGTACCTAGAGCAGATATTTGACCTCTATGAGGACTTTCACATTACGCTCCTACCATTACTCACGCATGAGGTCCGCGGCGGCGAAAAGCTCAAGTCTTTTTCGCGGCTGCTGGTTGAGCCATTCCAACCGCCAAAGTAGCAACACTAGCTTTCTCTCTCACCTTTGCTCTTTTTATGCTTTGCCTAAATAGTTAGTAATGGTTCTACTGTTGCCATGACGAAAGAAAACCATTATGGCCTGTTATACAGTGGGCACGGAAACTGTTCCACCCATTTTTAAATTACTTTTATTTCTT